>WNWU01000097.1:633399-645947 GCA_012654045.1 Ptyas mucosa
ATTTTCAGGCTGTTTTTCAGGGCATTTTCAGGCCTGAAAAATGGCCCAAAAAACAGCCTGAAACCGGCCTGAAAATGGCCTGAAAAACGGCTTGAAAACGGCCCAAAACACGGCCTGGAAACAGCCCAAAAAATGGCCAAAAAACAGGCATGCACACGCCAGTCAGCTGCTCTTCTGGTTTCCAGCGCCGGCCAGCTGGTCTTTGCGGGCACTGAAAAATGGCCTGGAAATGGCCTGAAAAACAGCCGAAAAACAGGACTTTTTTAGGCCATCTTCTGGGCCATTTTCTTGACCATTTTCAGGCTGTTTTTAGGGCCATTTTGGACCTGAAAAATGCCCCCCAAAACAACCTGAAACCGGCCTGAAAATGGCCCGAAAAACTGCTTGAAAACGGCCCAAAAAACGGCCTGAAAACAGCCTGAAAAATGGCCAAAAACCAGGCATGCGCATGCTGGCCAGCTGGTCTCCAGGTTTCCAGTGCTCCGGCACACACAGACAAGTTGGCTGGTGCGCATGCGCGTGCCGGAAGCACATGTGCACCGGCCAGCTGGTTTTTGGGTTTCTGGCGCTACCGTGCGTGCATATGCTTGCGCATTCCGGTTTGGGCACTCGACGCTGAAAAGGTTCGCCATCACTGTCCTAGCAGATGCAATCCTACCACTGGTTTCCTCCGAGAGACGCACAGCCGAGCCCGTTTGGTGGCTTACAGCCTTAGCGTATTACAGGAAGCTGACAAGACGAGTTAATTCGGTAACCAGGTTAACCAGGCTGTTGGAAGGCAAGCACTGAGAACACCTACACGTGGTCCTCGTTTAGTGTCTCTGCCTCATTTAGCCACCATTGGCAGTTACAGCAGTGACGAAAAGGGAAACCGTGCAACAACCAATCCTCGCACAGAGACCATCACTGTGGGTCAGAAAAGCAAAGGAAAGCTGAAACCACATCACAGTCGCAGTTTGACTTTAGTGGCTGCTTAACGACCGAGTTGTGAGTCTGAACTGTGGTCACTAAACAAAAAAACCCCAAACACCTATAGATGTGGAAGGATTGTTTTCTTCAGTTTACGGAGTATTTCCTTGTTGGTTATTCCACAATCCCCAGTTTGGATCTTAGAAGCAAAATAATTCTATTTAGCCACTAAGGAGGAATTTCCTGACAGTGAGAGCAATCAACCTATGGAACAGAAGTTGACTTCAGAAGTTGTTGGAGCTTCTTGGAGGTTTCCAAGAAAAGATTGGACTGCCATTTGTCAGAAATGGTATAGGGTTTCCTGCTTGAGCGGGGGGTTGGACTAGATGACCTCCAAGGTCCCTTCCAACTCTCTTAATCTGTTACCCCAGTCTAATAACCTCTCAACAGGGTAAAATTACAATTCCCACCATTGTCCCAAAACGCTGCAAATGATAATCAAACAAACCAAGTACAGGAAATCAATGAGCTTCTGCTGATCCAATTGTTCTCTTGAGGTTATTTTTTCCAAATCAGCAGCAGAGCCCACAACTACAGAGTGCCCATCCTCAACCCACCCACATTGGCAACCTCTTTGCTCATTAAACTCACCCGGTGAGTGGACTAGTTCGGGAAATCAACACCACAGGAAGGCTAAAACTGCTTTTGTACACAAAAATAAGACTCACTTTGGACATTGAGATGGGTGGCTGTAAGATGATAGATAGATAGATAGATAGATAGATAGATAGATAGACAGACAGACAGACAGACAGACAGACAGACAGACAGGCAAACAGGCAAACAGAATAAAAGAAGATAGATAGATAGATAGATAGATAGATAGATAGATAGATAGACAGAGTAAAAGAGGATAGATAGATAGATAGATAGATAGATAGATAGATAGATAGACAGAATAAAAGAGGATAGATAGATAGACAGACAGACAATAAAAGAGGATAGATAGATAGATAAATAGATAGATAGATAGATAGATAGATAGACAGACAGACAGACAGAATAAAAGAGGATAGATAGATAGACACAGACAATAAAAGAGGATAGATAGATAGATAGATAAATAGATAGATAGATAGATAGATAGATAGATAGACAGACAGACAGACAGACAGAATAAAAGAGGATAGATAGATAGACAGACAGACAATAAAAGAGGATAGATAGATAGATAGATAGATAGATAGATAGATAGATAGATAGACAGAATAAAAGATGATTGATAGATTAGATAGATAAATAGATAGATGATAGATAGATAATGATAGAGATAGATAGATAGAAAGAAAGAAAAGGATAAAAGAGGATGGATAGATAGAAGATAGATAGATAATGAAAGAGAAGATAGATAGATAAATAGATAGATAGATAGATAGATAGATAGATAGATAGATAAATGATAGACACAGACAGATATTAGAGAGAGAGAGAGACAATAGAGAAATGACAGAGAGAGAGAGATGATAGATAGATGATAGATAATGATAGACAATGGATGGATGGATGGATGGATGGATGGATGGATGGATGGATGGAGAATGCCGGGATCTGAAGTCCACAAGTCTTAAAGTGGCCAAATCTGGAGACCCCTGACCTAAAGCTTAGGATGAGGCTAAAACGGAACACAGATGGGAGACCACTCCCAAAGCTAAAAGCCAGGCTGGGAAGACAAAAAGCCATCTTGGGAAGCAAGCCATAGCAAACTCTTTTCATGCTGTTGCCAAACAAAGCCCCCCCCCCCCCACAAGCCCCCCCCCCCCCACCCCCCAAATAAAGTCTCCAGGAACTGCACATTGGACTCCACATTTTACTAATCGTTTGATCCTAACCTACGATTCGATCCTAATCATAGCAGCAGTGGTAATCATGAAGCACATACACACACATCCCAGGAGCAGGTGAGCTCTGGTGTCAAGAGGCTGATTGGGCCTTGAACCTGGGCAGGAAGAGAGCGGCGGTGAACTTGCCAGCAGCTGGCCTGCAACTATTAATAACATCTGCCGTCACCTCCCGGCAAAGCTGCAACTGCCATGGTGCCAGCGACGGTGGCACAAACATGGCAACAGGAGCTCTGCCCAACAGAGCGAGCGGGGTGAAGAGAGAGACGCAAGGAAGCGAGTGGGGGGTGGGTGGGTGAGGCGGCCAGCAAGCCTCCGATCATTTCCAGGCGGTGATCGTGGGGAAATCAACCCAGGCTCCTTAAGCAGTTTAAAACAGGAGACCACCAAGTCGCGGGCGAGACTGGCAAGTCGGAGGACATCCCCAAAGAAACGAAGGGAGACGCCCCCTTCAATTCTGCTTTTGTGCCAAAGGAAACGACTCTCGGATGCCTGTGTGAAGGTCTCCGGAGTCAAATTGGCCTTGAAAGAGATTTCACGTTTGATAGCCCCAGGCAGGGATTTCTGCAGGGTGGTGCTCAAAAAGAATCTGGGATGTAAAATAGTGGGTGGGGAATGAGCTTGGGAAAGGAAAGGAAGAAGGGAAGGGAGGAAACGATCAGCAAAAAGGGAGAGGAGCCCACAGTGGAATAACAGGCAAAGAAAGAAATTTAGAAATATTTAGAAAGGAGCAGGAGGTCTGTATTCTCAGACTTTCACGGTTCTGTCAATGTAGCCGAATGATGTCAACCTTCAATGTAGATCAGATTAGGACCGTGATGGGAAACCCATGGCACGCGTGCCGAAAGTCGCACGCAGAGCCCTCTCTCCGGGCACGCGAACCATCGCCTGTTGCTCTTCCGGGTTCCGACGCACCGGCCAGCTTGCCTTCATACACGCGGGAGCAGCTGCCCGGTGCGCATGCGTGTCCTGGGAAGATGATCTTCCGGTTTCTGGCGTGCGCATGTGCATGCACACTGGCCAGCTGGTCTTTGCGCACGCATGCATGACAGAAACCGGAAGACCGGGTAGCCGGTGCGCATGCATGCACTGGAAACCGGAAGATCATCTCCCCGGACACACACATGCACACCGGGCGGCTGCTCTTCCGGTTTCCAGCACATGTGTACATGCGCTCCCGTTTCGGCACTCGGTGACGAAAAGGTTCGCAAAATCATTGAGATAGGATATACAACAAGATGAGGCACAGTGCTACCCTGGTCCTTGTCGGAAATTCATTCCAAAAGACGCACCGAATATTAAAACCGACGGGTACCGAGCAGAGGTGGGTTTCAGTAGGTTCTGATCAGTTCTGGAAAACCGGTAGCGGAATTGAGTATTTCGGAGAACCAGTAGTAAAAATTCTGGTTGCTCCCGCCCCCATCTATTCTCTGCCTTCCGAGTCCCAGCTGATCAGGAGGAAATGGGGATTTTGCAGTATCCTTCCCATGCGACGCCCACCAAGCCACGCCCACCAAGCCATGCCATGCCTACCAAGCCACACCCACAGAACCGGTAGTAAAAAAATTTGAAACCCACCACTGCTACCGAGAAAACCACGTGACTTACCACGTGACGCGCTATTTCGGATGGAAGAAATAGCGAGTCACGAGGCAGCCGACATCAGCGAGTTCTTCCTCGCAGGTCGACTAGCGGGAAAAAGACAGCTTCAAAACGCATCGAAGACCGAATTCGACGAGTCTGTAAGCAGTCGAGTGCCGAGCTATGACTGTGATTCTGCTTTATTGGAGGGCTACGTTAACACAAGCTTGAACGTTTGAAAGTACAAATCTACCGCCGTCAATTTATCTGTCTGTTGTCCGGCTAAGGGCTCCATCTCACCATTTATCAAGGCACTAGTTTCCCTCATTTCTCAAGGTCATTCACACATACCGTTACAAGATGGCAGCCCCGACGAACATAACAAGTGAAGTTTGATCACACCATCGCAACTGCCATCTTGATTTTTTCCTACCGTATCTTGGTAGGGACACCCCAGGCCTTAAAATCTCTACATATTGCCCAAATTTTTGCCTTTTCCTGTTTGGAGATGCCAAGGGCCCCAGTCCCAATCTGGAGCCACGAGGATCTCCTTCCCTACCGAAAGGCAAGGAGGGAAATCCAGGCTCCCTTGTTGTTCCCATCCTTCACAAAACAGACAGATAGGCAGGCCACGTTCACACGGACAGGTTAACAAACTCTCCTCTCCCAAATGCCACAAAGGATATGATGCCCAAACGATAAACCCTATTTGGGCTTAAATGATATGCTACTTCACCCAGTGCGCTAAGAAAGATGGCTGGGTTCCCACCACCGAATGAACCATCTCAGCTTGGGGTCTGCAACCTTAAACACTCAAAGAGCCATTTGGATCCATTTCCCACAGAAAAGAAAACACCGGGAGCCACGAAACCTGGGTGAGCCATGGCCAACTTGACGTCACTCACTCCCACCCTGTCACATGACACGAGTGACTGGAAGGGGAGAGCGAGGAGTGGGGCCAAGCCAGTGGTGGGTTCCAGTGGACAGGGAGCCACAGCAGGGGGACGAAAGAGCCTCATGTGGCTCCGGAGCAGCAGGTTGCCGACTGTGTTGTGTGAATCCAGCCAGACCTCAGATTAAGCCCCAAGCAGAAAAACTAAAAAAGAAACATTTAATTGCAGAAAGGCTGGATGGAGTAGAGTTTAAACCATGATTTCCCATGGTTTAAACGCAATCCGAGGATGCCCATTCATCAGCCCTCACTACAAAGAAACCTGGATCGCATGTAACCACTGCTTAGCTAATGGCCACTATCAATAAAGTAATTATTGCTGCCTTCCGCCTCCTGCACTGCAGCTTCCTTTGTCCTCTCCTTTAACTATAGCTAGTCCTCGACTTGCAACCATTCGTTTAGGACTGTCCAAAGCTATGACGGCGCTGACAATAAGTGACTGACAACTGCTCCTCGCACTTACGACCATTGCAACCATGTATCACATGATCAAAATGCAGGCGTTTTGGCCACTGGCATGCATTTCCAACAATTGGCGCATCCCGGCATCGCACGATCGCCCCTTACGGCCTTCCCAGACAGTTTCTGACAAGCAAAGTATAATTCGGGAGGCCGGGTTCACTTAACGGCCACATGATTCGCTTAACAACGGCGGCGATTTGCTTAGCAACTGTGGGGGGAAAAAAAGCTGTAAAATCTGTTTAGCAATGGAATTGCTGACCCCATTTGTGGTTGTTAAGCCCAGGAGGTACCACTGCAGTGATTCACTTAACAACTGAGGCAAGAAAGGTCGTAAAATGGGGCAAGTCTCACTTCACGAATGTCTCGGTTAACAGAAATTTGGGGTTCAATTATGGATGTAAGTCAAGGACTACCTAAATCTATAACCCACCCACCACAAACCCCCCCAAAATCAGGGTTGTATTTTATAATACCATTGACCCAGAGACATAATTAATAGCACAGTAAATTTAGCAATAGCAATAGTAATTGCACTTAATCTATCTACCTCTTCATAGTGTTTTACAGCCCTAAGTGGTTTACAGAAACCATATAGGTAGTCCTCAACGTATGACCACAATTTCTGTTGCTAAATCTGTTGAAAATTTGTTAAGTCAGTTTTGCTCCATTTTATGACCTTTCTGGTCACCGCTGTTAAGTGAATCAATACAGCTGTTAAGTGAGTCACATGGTTGTTAAGTGAATCTGGCTTCCCCATCGACTTTGCTTGTCAGGAGGTCACGAAACCTGATCACTGATCACCCCAGGACACTGCGACCGTCATAAATGTGAGCCAGTTGCCAAGCATCCCACATTTTGATCATGTGATTGTGGGGATGGCTGAAACGGTCGTAAGTGTGAAAAATGGTAGTAAGTCACTTTTTTTTCAGTAACTTTGAGCGGTCAGTAAATGAACTGTTGTAAGCAGTGGTGAAATCCAATATTCCCTCCCCACTCCTGGGGGAAGTATATTGCAAAATCTCCATTCCCACCCCACTCTGGGGAAGGATATTGCAAAATCCCCGTTCCCTTCCCTCTCCTGGGGGAAATATATTGCAAAATCTCCATTCCCATCCCACTCTGGGGGAAGTATATTGCAAAATCCACATTCCCACGCCACTCCTGGGGGAAGTATATTGCAAAATCTCCATTCCCATCCCACTCTGGGGGAAGTATATTGCAAAATTTCCATTCCCACCCCACTCTGGGGCCAGCCCAGAGGTGGCATTTGCCGGTTCTCCGACCTACTCAAAATTTTTGCTACCGGTTCTCCAGAACCTGTCAGGACCTGCTGGATTTCACCCCTGGTTGTAAATTGAGGACTGCCTATAATCCTTGATTTACAACCGCAAATGGGATCGTTTATGGATTGTGGCTCACAATCTGGGTCCTCATTTTACAGACCTTGGAAGGATGGAAGGCTGAGTCAACCATGAGCCGGTCAGGAAATTTGCTAAATCTTTTAAGATGCCACAAGACTCTGCTTTTGAAGAGGCCCAATTCTTCCAATAATCTTGCTCTATATCTGCTCTCATCATGATTTATGAATCAGATTCCTCTTTCTTTAAAAAAAAGAGAGAGAGAGAGATTGCCTTATTTTTTACTTTTGCATCCCAGGTCTGCTTCAAAAGCACTCAGCAAGTCTGACAGCAAATTTATTTTTACTTTTTAATCTCTGTGCAGCACTTACCAAATAGTTGGCTTTTTATATGTAGGTCATAATATTACACAGGGAATAGTCCGTCTTCCTCTTACTATGACGCCGCGATTAGATCATTCCCCGGCCAGGTTTACACAACACACTTAACTCACAAATTCCAGTGATGGCAGTCACAGAATCTGTTGAACAGGACACACGCGTGATCTGCGACACAGGAACGTGTTCACACAACACGTTAAAAACGACATCCTCCCACAGCACAATGAGTTTTACGTCTTCAACATCAAGTCTACAAGATACTGCAGGTAGTCCTCGAGTTACGACCACAATTGAGCGCCCCCCCAATTGTTGTTAAGTGAGACATTTGTTAAATGAGTTTTGCCCCACCTTCCTTGCCAGCAAATCGTCGCAGTTGATAAAAGTTAGTAATCCATTTTTTAAGCGCATCTGGCTTCCCCATTGATTTGACTTGTGAAAAGGTTGCAATCTTGGGATACAGCAACCGTCATAAATACAAGTCAGTTGCCAAGCCAAGATCTGAATTTTGATCACATGATCGTCGGGATGCTACAAAGGTCATAAGTGTGAAAAAGTTTCCAAGTGCGGTTGTAACTTTCAACAGTCACTAAATGAACGGTGTGTTGTAAAGTCAAGGATTACCTGCAATTTAAAGTCCTCCACAATATAACGAACCACAAACTATATATTAGCCTGGCCCTGCAGAGGTAAGTGAAAATATAGGTCGTCCTCGGCTTACGACCACAACGGAGCCAAATATTTCTGTCGGTAAGCAAGACAATCGTTCAGTGAGTTTTGCCTCCTTTTACGATCTGCCTTGACCTAGTTGTTTAAGCTAATCTTGGCAGTTGTTGAGTTGGTAACATGCTTGTTAACAGTAACAGTCGGAAGGGATCTTGGAGGTCATCCAGTCTAACCCACTGCTCATACCCTGTACTAGGGATTCGAACCGCCGAACTGCCAACCTTTCTGATCGACAAGTTCAGCGTCTTAACCGCTGAGCCACCGAGTCAAAAGTGAGAAGGGACTTTAAAAAAAAAGAAAAAGGAGAAGAGACGTGAAGTGAAAAAAGAGACACGAGAGGGAGAAAGGTAATTTTCCTGGATGCTTCTTGAACCTGCCACCCATAAATAACAAAGATATCGGCCCTTAATAAAATAATGGCAATCAAATGGGAGGCTCCTCTTTTGGCTAATGCTTTGCAAGCTAGACAATCATCAGAGTAGGCAGAACTGAAAGATGATTTATCCTGAATTTGATTGATTAATTGACCGGCCAACTGATTTACAGGGCTTGTGCACCAAGGCAATCGATGCCAACTCTGAGTGGTTCCAGGACTCTATTTTCGTAAGTCAGGTTTAAAAATATACAATCCCTTCGAAACGTACCATTAAAAAAAAAAAAAAAACCCACCATAACAGCATCTATTATCCTAACTTTCGACTTTCCAGAGAGACAAGACACGTTTGTTAAGCTTTGCACCAATATTGCTGTAAGCCGAAAGGAAGGTTTTTCAAAAGGTCTGGACTTGCAAATCAAAGGGCATTGATGAATCCTTCAGATTTCATCCAAATGCAATATATTTTCGCTCCTGCAAAAAAAAAAAAAAAAAAAAAAGCCTACATGCATATCTCTAGGTATGATGACCGGCATTCTGGCTTTTATTTTTATTTTATATTTTTTGGGACCTCGGGGGCCTTGATCTCCCAAAGACGAGCCAACCCCACATCTCTATGGAGATGTGACCACAATAGAAAATGCAGATCCAGAAGCCAAAAAAAAAAAAAACCCTCATTAATGCAATAAGCAGAGTGATTAGCGCAGCCACATAATCGATCAGCATACTCATTACGGTCACTCATTACAGTATGGAGCTGAAGGTTAAGAGAAGGGAGGGGAGGGAGGGAAGGGGAAGGGGCTCCGAGGGTTGGGAAAATGAGGGGTCACGCCTCCCATTAGGGGTGCAGTGGGGAACATTAGAACATTGTTTCACAACCTGAAGAGAAGGACCAGGGGAGATAGGATAGCAGTCTTCCAATATTTGAGGGGCTGCCCCAGAGAGGAGGAAGGGGAACAAGCTATTTTCCAAGGCACCTGAAGGCCAGACAAGGAATAATGGATCTTGCAAAGATTCAACCTAGAAATAAGGAGAAATTTTCTGACAGTGAGAACAATCAAGCCATGGAACAGAAGTTGCCTTCAGAAAGTTGTGGGAGCTTCATCTCTGGAGGCTTTCAAGAAGAGACTGGACTGCCATCTCTCAGAAATGGTGTAGGGTCTCCTGCTTGGGCGGGGGGTTGGACTAGATGACCTACAAGGTCCCTTCCAACTCTGTTAATCTGTAATCTGTAAAAACCTGGGCAGCTAGAAGACGTGTGGACTTCAACTCCCAGAATTCAAAGCTGGCTGGGGAATTCTGGGAATGGAAGGCCACACGTCTTCCCACTGCCAAGGTTGAGAAACACTGTGCTAGGATACAGTGAGTCCTCAACTTACAACCATCCAGTGACTGTTCGACATTACGACGTGACCGTTTTTCACCATGGTAGCATCCCCACGGTCACGTTTTGAGGATGGAGCACAGGCAGTTCTCGACTTACAACAGTTCATTTAGTGGCCATTCGAAGTTGGGTCTTGCGATCCCCTTCTCCGACCTTCTGACAAGCAAATGTTAAATGGGGAAGCCAGTTTCACTTCACAACCGGGGTTGCTAATTTAACAACGGCAGTGATTCACTCAACATAACGTGGCAAGAAAAGTTGTAAAAATGGGGCAGAACCCGTTTGACAAATGTCTCACTTAGCGACATAAATTTGGGGCTCAATTGTGGTCGTAAGTTGAGGACTAACTGTATTTACAATGGTTGCAAAGTCCCAGGGTCAGTTCATTGCCAATGGTGAGCTTCTCAACCGGCTTCTGACAAGCAAAGTCAATGGGGGAAACAACCGTGGGATTCCTTTAACAATCATGCAAAAAAGGCTACAAAATTGGTCGTGACTCACTTAACAGCTGCCTTGCTTAGCACAGAAATGCTGGACCCAACTGCGGTCATAAGTCGAGGACCACCTATGTAATGCTCTGCAGAGAACCCAGCTGGGTGGGAATATGAGTGCCAGTTTGGTAGAGTGGCCAAGGCACTGGCCTAGAAACCAGGAGACGGTGAGTTCTAGTCCCACTTTAGGCATAAAAGCCGATTGATTGACTATGGGCCAATCACTAGGAGAAGGTGAGTTCTAGTCCTGCCTTAGGCATGAAAGCCGATTGGTTGACTATGGGCCAATCACTAGGAGACGGTGAGTTCTAGTCCTGCCTTAGGCATGAAAGCCGATTGGTTGACTATGGGCCAATCACTAGAAGAAGGTGAGTTCTAGTCCTGCCTTAGGCATAAAAGACGATTGGTTGACTATGGGCCAATCACCAGGAGAAGGGGAGTTCTAGTCCTGCCTTAGGCATGAAAGCCAGTTGGTTGACTATGGGCCAATCACTAGGAGATGGCGAGTTCTAGTCCCACCTTAGGCATGAAAGCCAGCTGGATCTGCAGCCGATTTCCCTAACAACTGTGGCTAGAAAGGTCGTAAAACGGAGCAAAACTCACTTAACAAACGTCTCGCTTAGCAACATCAATTTCAAGCTCAATTGTGGTTGTAAGTTGAGGACTAACTGTAATCCTAAACTTTATTACGTGCATGCTGGCACACACAGAAAGAGACCGCACCAATTACTCTGCCACTTACTCCCCAGCACTCAGTGAAGACTGGGGGTGGGGGTGGGAGGGGTGCTGTCACTCCATCATTAATCATCATTTCCCACTGGTGTCGCACTCTGCAGTACAAATCAGTGGCGCTGGGACTTGGAAAGGAGGGGGAGGGGTGGGGAGGATGCTGAACCTAGCCCCCCCCCTTGAGGGTTGCAGGTGAGGGGGGGGCAGTGGCGGGGGCTGGGTTTTATGTCATGGAATCTGCAATGGGTCAGGCAGGCTGGCTGATCGAGAAGGCGGTGCCAGATAAAAAATACTCTTATGTATAAAGTATATTTACCCGAGTAGCATGGCTGTATTTCTTTTATCCAGGTTCCACTACCTTTTCTTCCTGGTATCATGATTATGATTGTTATTGCTTCGTTGTTTTGCATGCACACTGAGAGCTTCAGCACCAGAGACAAATGCCTTGGGTTTCTAATTACCCTTAGCCAATAAAGTGTTCTGTTCTGTTCTGTTCTGTTCTGTTCTGTTCTGTTCTGTTCTGTTCTCTTCTCTTCTCTTCTCTTCTCTTCTCTTCTCTTCTCTTGTATCCCATCCCATCTCATCCCATCCCATCCTCCTTCCCTTCCCCTTTCCTCTTTTCCTTTTCCTCTCCTCCTCTCCTCTCTTCTCCTCTCCTCTTCTCTTCTGTTGTATCCCATCTCATCCCATCCCATCCCACCCTCCTTCCCTTCCCCTCCCCTTTCCTCTTTTCTTTTTCCTCTCATTTCTCCTCCACTCCTCTCTTCTCCTCTTCTCTTCTGTTGTATCCCATCCCATCTCATCCCATCCCATCCTCGTTTCCTTTCCTTCCCTTTCCCTTTCCTCTTTTCTTTTTCCTCTCCTTATTTCTCCTTTTCTCTTCTCTCTCTTCTCTTCTCTTTCTTCTCTTCTCTTTTCTCTTCTCTCTTCTCTTCTGTTGTATCCCATCCCATCTTATCCCATCCTCCTTCCCTTCCCTTTCCTCTTTTCTTTTTCCTCTCCTTATTTCTCTTCTCTCCTCTTCTCTCCTCTTCTCTTCTGCTGTATCCCATCCCATCCCATCCTCCTTTCCTTCCCTTTCCCTTTCCCTTTCCTCTTTTCTTTTTCCTCTCCTTATTTCTCCTCCTCTCCTCTCCTCTCCTCTCCTCTCCCCTCCTCTCTCCTCTCCTCTCCTCTCCTCTCCTCTCCTCTCCTCTTCTCTTCTCTTCTCTTCTCTTCTCTTCTCTACTCTACTCTACTCTACTCTATTCTACTTAGAATCCTATTCTATTCTATTCTATTCTATTCTATTCTATTCTATTCTATTCT
>WNWU01000097.1:661000-674518 GCA_012654045.1 Ptyas mucosa
CACTCCCAGAATTCCCCAGCCAGCATGCTTTAAGATAGGTGGACTTCAACTCCCAGAATCCCCCAGCCAGCATGCTTTAAGATGGGTGGACTTCCACTCCCAGAATTCCCCAGCCAGCATGCTTTAAGATGGGTGGACTTCCACTCTCAGAATCCCCCAGCCAGCTTGCTTTAAGATGGGTGGGCTTCCCTAGCCAGCTTCTGGGGAATTCTGGGAATTGAAGTCCACCCATCTTCAAAGTTGCAAAGGCAGAGAAATGTTTACTCTTCTGCCTCCGGGCTCAATTTTGGACCCTCCTGGAAATCTTTTAACTCCCAAGTTGCAACGTTCTCAGCAGTCCTTGCTGGGGAACATGGGGCCTGTAATCCGAGCAACCCCTGGGAAGCTCCAAGTTGGCAAGGCCAGGCTAGCCGCGGCTTCATTTTCTCCCTTTATTGGACTTCTGAGGCCAACGGTTATTTTGTTCTGAACAAAATTGTTCTCCAATTAAAGGTCATAATGAGAAGGCCCCGACAGGGCTGCTGTTTGGGTCTGGCGAAATTAAAATCTGTAGTAACTGACTAAGTGTGAAAGAATAATTTTGGACATTTGTCACTTTTAACTAGGCTTTTGCAGGCTCCCAAGGAGGATTTTCCCTCTCCCGATCTCGCGGTGTACCTCTCCAAAGGACCGTCAGACAAGTGGAACGAGCATCTTGTGAGTAATCCCACCCCAAAGATCCTTTACAGCAGGGCCTCCAACCTTGACAAATATAAGTCTTTGTGGACTTCAACTCCCAGAATTCCCCCAGCTGGCTGGAGGGGATTCTGGGAGTTGAAGTCCACAAGTCTTAAAATAGCCAAGTTTGGAGAGCCTGCTGTAGAGGCTGGCTGGGGAATTCTGGGAGTTGAAGTCCAAAAATCTTTATAAAGTTTCTTGTGGGAGCGCAATGACTCTGAACTGATAGTGTGTTTGACACCACCACCCCTTCGGATTCAGTCTGCTCATCTCCTTCATCAGGCTAGAAATGGGAGCCTGGGAGTTCTAGCCCCACCTTAGGCACAAAGCCAGCTGGGTGACCTTGGGCCAGTCAACCTCTCTCAGCCCGAGGAAGGAGGCAATGGCAAACCACTTCTGAAGTCTTGCCAAGAAAACCAGGAGTCGACACTGACACAAAGGCACAAAAAAAAACATTATGGTCGAAGTTGTAGATAATAGTTAAAGACAAGATGAATTGTTCTCTGGGTTTGCCCGATTGGCACAAGTTTGGAGACACACACACCCCCAATCGACAAAACCTGCAATTCTGATTTTGGGGGTGCCGCTGAGCCCCCAAGAATGACGCCGCCGGCGAGTACAGATAGTCCTCAGTTTACAACCACAACTGTGATCAGAATTTCCACTGCCAAGGAAAAGCGGTTTTAAGCGGGCTCCATTTCACAACCTTCAATGCCACGGTTGTTAAGCAGATCGCAGCCGTTGTTAAGTGAATCAGCCGTCGTTATGAGAATCCGGTTCTCCCCGTTGCACACCCCCCCCCCGTTGACTTTGCTTGTCAGAAGCCATCAGGGAAGGTCGCTAAGGCGATCACATGACCTTAAATACCAGTCAGTTGCCAATTGCCTGAATTTTGATCCCGCGACTGTGGGAATGCTGAAACCGCTCCTACATGCAACGGTCCTTTTTTTCAGTTTGTAACTAGACGAACAGCTGTAATTCGAGGACTACCTGTTGCAGAGCAACAAATAGGCCGTGATGCTGGCTTTCTTGGGAGATAAACATGGGCACTTTTGGGACACCCTCAAAAAAAAAGGCCTTACACACTTAAATAACTTCATCTTCTCTTTTTGTGGGAAAGTTTGGAGGAGGAAAGGGGGGGGAAAAAGAGGCTGAAAAAAACATCACAAACCATGTCCAGGTTTTGCATCATCCAACCGACCAGATCTGCATCTGCTGCATTTCTCTATCTATCTATGATATTATTTACCTTGCAATATTTGTAGGCTGCCTGGGGAATTCTGGGAGTTGAAGTCCTCTTATCCTAAAATTGCTGAGGTTGGAAAGGCTGCATTAAAGACTCAGCAACTCCTTTTTTTCCAACCAGTTATGAGTATCTAAAGCAGGGATTCCCAACCTTGACAACTTCTAAGACTTGTGGACTTCAACTCCCAGAATTCCCCAGCAAGCCAAAGTGTCTGGGAAATCCTGGGACTTGAAGTCCATACATTTTAAAGTGGCTAAGATTGAGGAACCCTGCTCTAAAGCTCTCTTAAGTAGCAAACTGAGTTTCTCCCCATGCCAATTCCTATTTTCCTTCTCAGAACAAACTGGACTTGAAAGACACACAGCAAACTTCCCTGACCTAACTCAAAGCCAGGATTTCTCAGATCTACCTCAATAACCAGAGATGACTACCCTATCCTGATTCTAAATCCCCCCCCTGCAAATGGGAAGGGGTAGAATTAGCAATAAACCAGGATGGTGACCTACCCCTAATTCAGGGGTCTGCAACCTTAAACACTCCAAGAGCCATTTTGGACCCGTTTCCCACAGAAAAGAAAACACCGGGAGCCACAAAACTCTTCCCGCGCCTGACTATTTCTTGAGCGGCCACAAAACTAGCATACGTAGTTGAATTAAACCTTCTGTTTTCTTCTGAAACTTTTCTTTTCTTGGATTTATCCATGGTTGGCCTACCGGGGGTTGAAAAGCTCAATAAATTGCATGCCGGCGGATGTTGTACATTGGCGGTTGTGATGCATATTTTGACTGACAAGGAACCGCAGCAGAGGGATGAAAGAGCCTCATGAGGTTCCAGAGCCACAGGTTGCTGACCCCTGCTCTAGCCCATGCCCACAGATCGGCTGTGTTCTGACAACCTGTCTGCCTTGAATCCTGAATTAAGCCATTTTTCTGGGTTTGCACAAGGCCAGGCTGCATTCACACAACTTGTTACACCAGGGGGGGGGGGAAATCTGGGTTTAAACACAACCCGACTCAGGCTGTTGTATGAATGGAGCCATTCGATTCTTCCTTTGAGCTAGTTAAAACATGTTGAGGTTCTCAGCCAGGGGCCTAGAGGGTTGAGAGTAGCTTAATACTATTGGGATGACTCTGGGCCAGTCCTTCTCGCCGAGGCCAAACTATCCGGCAGGGTTGATGTCTTTGCAGGATCAAATGGGAGGCAACCGAACGATGCCTGCCACCTTGCCCTCCTGGGAGAGAGGTGAGATATAACTCTCTAACGCATAAACAATGTTTTAAAAGCATGACCTGAGCATGGAGAAGCTTCCTCTGGCCTCAACCCCTCCCACTTCCCACTCCTCACTGCAATCAGAGGCAGCAGCCCCTGTGACGATGCAAAGCAAGGCCCGGGGAGTGGGGGGCACAAACTCATCCCTGGAAATAGGGACACCGAGATGCTCAATCCAGCAGCCGAAAGTCCGGTCTGGAAACTGGAAGCTTCCTGGAATCGAAACACCACAGCTGCAGCAGATGTGCTGAAAGGAAAGCCTGGCACGCCTCTGCTTTCCTTTCCTTTCCTTTCCTTTCCTTTCCTTTCCTTTCCTTTCCTTTCCTTTCCTTTCCTTTCCTTTCCTTTCTCCTTTCCTTTCTTTTCCCTTTCCTTTCCCTTCCTTTTCTTTTCCTTCCCTTCCCTTCCTTTCCTTTCTCCTCTCCTTTCCGCTTCCCTTCCCTTCCTCCCAAAGCATTATTTGTCACATTCCCTTCTTTTTTCCTTCCCTGCTTGCTTCCTTGGGCTATTGCAACCCTGAGTTCTTTTCCTAGGCCAACAGGGATCCCTTCGGCTTGCTAAAATTAATTAGCACAAATGAATCGGAAGGCTTTCCCCTTCGGAGAGGCAGCGGTTTGTTGTCATGTTTTTGTGTTGTTGTTGTTGTTTTTTGTTGGGGTTTTTTTTCGCAGAGAGAGAGAGAATCACCCAGAGGTTTTATTTGCAAGCAGGGAGAGCAACAACTGAGGATTTATTTATTTTTTTTGTAATTTCCTGTCTTTATTTTTGGGCTTCTTCCCTCTCTCTCTCTCTCCTCTCTCTCTCCTTGTAGAAGAGAGTCCTCATTTTTATTTTACATATATATTATTTTGTTCAAGGCAAGGCTAAAGTGCAAAATTCCAAAACAAAATCCAAAAGAAGGCAGGAAAAGAAAAAGGGGAAAAAAGGGGGAGACAAAACAATCAAAACATTAAAAAAAAAGGTGCATTCAAAAAAAAAACCCCAAAAAAACAAACCCACCACATAGACACATATCTATCCCCTCCAGTTTAATACCAATTAATACATTACTACAACATTAGTTCCCACCCCTTGCAAAACAGGCTCTCTTTGAACTACTAAATCCATTTGCGAATTATTGACCTGTCTCTTTATATGTTATATTAGCAACAAAGTAGTTAAAGGGAAGAAGAAATAATAATAATAGTAAAAAGGAAAACAGGGCCCTTGTGATTCACACTGGCAAAAAAACTGGCTGGCTCGTTTTTATTTACAAATATTATACATGAGTAGAAACAGTTGTCCTTTTACTGGAGATTTTTTTTTGGGGGGGGGCTTTCGTTTAAGAAAGAAAAAAATTAAATACTGATATTATACGGTGCAATGGGGGAAAGCGCGGACAGCAAGGGAAGACTAAAATGTCAGGCTGGAGTAACTTCTTCCCACCCCCCAAAAAAAATTAATAATATAAATGCCTGCAAACACACCAGGCAGGAGAACCAGCCTTTCTTTCCTGGGACAAAGCACAAGGCTGGATTGCAACGCTGGTTCTCCACCCCCTACCCAATTCTTGCCAATTTATTTATTTATTTATTTTTGCAAAAAGCCCCCCCCCCCTTCCCTCTCCAAATCCCTCTTTTTAAAGACGGACTATGACTTCACGCCGCATGATGCAGACCCCTCTCTCTCTGCCGTTCGGTTCAGGATTACAGAGGGGGAGGCAGCTTTTCCTTGAAAACACCCCCTCCCCGCACCCCGTTCCCAAATTAAACCCCACACCCCCCCTTCGCCTCCTCCCATCGCCCCCCAAACCACGGCGACATAGGTTGCCAAGCACAAAAAAAAAAAGAAAGAGAGAAAAAAAAGGCAAACATTTAAAAAAAAACGCCAATTCCAGACAGCAGAGACCTTAACTCTCCTTAAGGCAAATAAGGGAGGGGGCGCCGAGAGACCCTTCCGCGCGCGCACACACACACACACACACCCCGGAGTATCCAATTTAAAATTAAATAAAAAAATCCGAGCCCCGAGGCTTGCTCTCCTGTAAACACGGGCATCCTAAGGGGGAAAATCCCTGCAAAAAAGCTATTTTTAAAAAAAGAAGGAAAAAAAAAGAAAGAAAACGCAGGCAGGCAGGCAGGCATCGCATCATTCTGGCTTCCAAAGGGGGCAGAGAGGGGGAGGCTTCAAAATCCCCCCCCCCCGCGCCCCACTCATCCACCCACCGATATTCGTACTTCCTAATATAAACCCCGATCTGTCAAGGCTGGGGAAATCGCAGCTGGCCAGGAGTAAATAAAGGGAAACTGGCTTTTGCGGTGCTACCCTCCAAGAATCTCTGGATGTGGAGTTTGGGAGGCGGAGGAGGAAGAGGAGGAGGGGGCGGCTGCAGAAAATGGGGATTCTTCTGGCATTTTATTATTTCTCTATTATTATTATTATTATTATTATTATTGGAAAACCCTCGCAAACGCCTCGAGCCGGGCCGATTAAAAGCAGCGGAGAGAAGCGAAGCTGGTTTCTTGGAAAAACGGGGGAGTGGGTGGGTGGGTGAGGAAGGGGGGGGGGGGGGGATGGCGGGGGGGGGGGGGGGGGAAAAAACCCACGATCCGTCGCAAGGATGCCGAGATCGAAACGTGCGGGAGGAGAAACCGCCCGCGCCGCTCACACCTTCCCTGCCAAGGTGAGGCGATCTCTCGGAAGGGGACGCGCGCGTGGAAATGGCGCGGAGGGAGGGGAGGAAGGATGGAGGAGGAAAAAGGGGGAAAGCCGCCTCCCGCCCCCCTCCCCAAATATATACCCTCCGCCTCGGACCCTCCAACGCTTTCACCCCCACCCCCCTTGCTTAGCGCACCCCTATATCGCTTCGCCCCCCCCAATTCTCTTTGCCAAAAAGGAGGCGCGCGAGTCGAGACCCCCCCACCCACCCACCCACCCTCCTTTCCGACCCGAAAGGGGACTGCAGCGCCCCCTCCCCACCCCGCTTGCGGGCTCTACCGGCCTCCCCAGGAGAGGGGGGGTCTGCTCAAGCACCCCCCCACCCCCCTCCACCCCCCCCAAGTCCTCCTCGAGATGCCCGGGTATGCAGCGGAACCCCACCCCCCCCTACCCCGCCACCGCTCGGCGCGCAAGGGCGCAGCCGCCGCTGGTACCTGCGCGGAGCCAGACGGGTGGGAGAGGGTGGGAGCTTCGCTTGGCGAGGATGCTCCGGAGACGGCGCGGGGGATTTGGGGAGGGTGGAGGGGGGGGCGGCCGCGGTCTCCCCTCTCGGTGGTCGCCCTCCTCCTCCTCCTCCTCCTCTTGCTGGTGGCAGCGGTCGCCCGGGGCTGCTCGGGAAGCGAGGAGGAGGAGGCGATCGCGGCTCCCGCTGCAAACCGGAGCGGCAGCGAACTCCTCCTCTGCCTCTGCCGCCGCCGCCGCTGCCAAAGCGCCGCCCCGCCCCGGCTCGCCCCTCCTCTCGCTCCTCGCCCCGGCTGTCCTCCAGCGGGCGGCAGCGGCGGGATTCCCCCCCTCCCTCGCTCCCCAATCCGGCTCCCTTCGCTTGCCCGCTTGCAAAGAGCCCCGGGGGCGCGCCGGGATGCGCGCGCCCCCTGCCGTCTCCCCCCCTCCCCCCCACACAAGCAGCAGTTCTGGGGTGGGGGGGGAGAGAAGCCGCCCAGCCCGAGGGTCTCCGGCTAACGCGGGTGGGGCATTGGGTGGGAGAGTCACGCCTTTTCAACCTTCCAGCTGTGCTGGGTTTGCGGGGGGGGGGGGGGGGCTCCTCCTCCTCCCCGACTACGGGTGGTGGTCCTCGACTTGCGGCCTCCATGGAGCCTCAAGAGTTCTGGAAGCGGAACATAATTGGTTAAGGGAGTTTCGTTCTGCGACCACCTTTCTCGTTGTTAAAGTGAATCGGTGCGGTTGTTTAGTTAGTAACGCGGGTTGTTAAGTGAATCTGATCCCCCCCCCCTCAGCCCCGGAAGGTCGCAAAAGCGAATCATGTATAGCAATGAGGGCTAACCTTTTTGCCGTCGCGTGCGAAAAGTGGGGGGAGCGTGGTGGGGTCACACACACATCCATAATTCTATGTGCCCCCACCCCCACCCCGTGCTTCCCCCGCTTTTGGCACAGTGGGCCCGTAATCATCCCTTCCAACACCATTTTCAGTTCCAGAGCCTTTCTAGGAGCCTGGGGAGGGCAAAAACGGCCTTCCCCACCTCCCCGGAGGTCCTCCAGAGGCCGGAAACAGTGTGTTTCCTGATTTCTGGTGGACCCAGAAGGCTCAAAAATCAGCTGGCCGGCGCACGTATGCATGCCGGAGCTGAGCTCGCGTGCCCATCGGTATGGCTCCACTTGCCACCTGTGGCACCCGTGCCATAGGTTCGCCATCACGGATGTATAGCAATGATGGCTAACCTTTTCTGGACTGAGCGTGCATGCAAATGCACACGTGGGCCCCCGAACTCCCAAAATGCAATGGGCGTGCGGCCCTTGCACATGAACCCCCCCATGCATGTGTGGCCCCCCCCATGTGCTCTAGCCCCCACGCATGCGCAGACCCCCTGCACACACCCTGCCCCCCACCACGCATGCACGGCAGAGACCTGAAGACCAGCTGGTCCAGCGGGAGGCGCACAAGTATGCGCAGAGGAGCTGAACTGGGGTGATGGTTCGCATGCCCACAGAGAGGGTCCTGCGTGCCACCTCTGGTACACGGGCCATAGGTTCGCCATCACAGATGTATAGTATAGTCCCGTGATGGTGAACCTATAGCACGTGTCACAGGCAGGGCGGAGCCTTGCATACTATTATTATTATTATTATTATTTATTAAATTTTTATACTGCCCTTCTCCTTTCGGACTCAGGGCAGTGAACAGCCAGAATAAAACATTTATATACAAAAATTAAAATAATTTTAAGATGATTAAATAGAATTTGGCCCATAATTTTAAAACATACAATTAAAATCAATATCAATTTTAAAAACCAACGTAAAACGTAAAATCAGGCCAGCCCAACTAATTGAAAGAGATAGTTTTAAGGGCCCGACGAAAAGTCCGGAGGTCGGGATTCACTCGTATCTCTGGGGGTAGATCGTTCCAGAGGGTGGGTGCCACCACAGAGAAGGCTCTCCCCCTGGGGGTCGCCAGCCGACATTGTCTGGCTGACGGCACCCTGAGGAGGCCCTCTCTGTGGGAGCGAACTGGCCGGTGGGAGGCAATGGGTGGCAGAAGGCGGTCCTGTAAGTACCCCAGCCCTAAGCCATGGAGCGCTTTAAAGGTGATCGCCAACACCTTGAAGCGCACCCGGAAGTCCACTGGAAGCCAATGCAGCTCGCGCAGGAGAGGAGTCACGTGGGAGCGCCCCGTCGCCCCCATAATCCCCCGCGCGGCCGCATTCTGCACCAGTTGGAGCCTCCGGGTGCACCCCAAGGGGAGCCCCATGTAGAGAGCGTTACAATAGTCCAGACGAGAAGTGACGAGTGCTTGAGTGACTGTGCATAAGGAGTCCCGGTCTAGAAAGGGACGCAACTGGCGTATCAGGCGAACCTGATAGAAAGACCCCCCTGGCCACAGCCGTCGTGTGCTCTTCTAAAGACAGCCGTGAGTCCAGGAGGACGCCCAAGTTGCGAGCCCTTTCCGTGGGGGCCAGTGATTCGCCCCCTATAACCAGCGATGGCACCAGCTGGCTATACCGGGACGCCGGCAGCCACAGCCACTCGGTCTTGGAAGGGTTGAGTCGAAGCCTGTTTCTCCCCATCCAGACCCACACGGCCTCCAGGCACTGGGACATCAATTCCAGGGCATCGTTGGGAAGTGCGTGGGACACAGGGCGCATTGAATTATGGGTGTGGGCACGCGCGCAGCCCTCCCCCCCGCTCCCCCCATTTTTGGCACATGACGGCAAAAAGGTTCGCCATCACTGGTATAGTCTTTATTGTCATTGTACATCATGTATACAATGAGATTGGTTGTGTGACCCCCCCAAGACACCACAACCGTCATAAGTACATGGCAGTTATCGAGCGTCTGAATTTTGATCATGGGGGACCATGGGTATACTGCAACGGTCATAAGTGTGAAAAAGTCACTTTTTTCAGTGCCATTTTAATGGTGAATGGTCACTAAATGAACTGTTGGAAGTCGAGGACTACCAGTAGGCTTCATCTGGGGACTGAATGGCCTCCATGTCCAGGTTCTTTCAGAGCCTCCCTCCAAGGCACTGCTCTTGAGGGGCAATGGGAATGCCAAAGCCCCCCTAAATGGAGGAGCCTGAGTGGCGTAGGAGGCTAATGCCTCCTATTAAGGCAGCATTTAACATCCAGCTGCCTGCAATTACTGCGAGTTCTAATCTCACCAGGCTCAAGGTTGACTCAGCCTTCCATCCTTTCTAAGGTAGGTGAAATGAGGACCCGGTTTGTGGGGGCAATAAGCTGACTTTGTATAAAATATACAAAAGTATGAAGGCTATTGCTTAACGCATTGTAAGCCGCCCTGAGTCTCTGGAGAAGGGCGGCATATAAATATAAATAAAATAAAATAAAAATAAAATAAAATAAATCCCCAAAGTTAGTCCTGCTCTTGCCATTGCGTGAGGAGGAGCTGGGGACAGTCCCTTGAAACTGAGCAGCTCTGAGCAGGACAAAAAAAAATCTCCTGGTGGCAGACTTTCCCCGTGGGCCACACAGGCCCACACACACTCCATTCATCCCACGACAAACCTGAGAGGTAGTCCAGGCCGAGAAGGTCAAGAAGCCAAGTTCATTTGTCTGTTGGCTCTTTCTTTTTTATTATTATTATCATTTATTTATATTTATATGCCGCCCTTCTCCGGAGACTCAGGGCGGCTTACAATGCGTTAAGCAATAGCCTTCATACTTTTGTATATTTTATACAAAGTCAGCTTATTGCCCCCACAAACCAGGCCCTCATTTTACCCACCCATGGTTTTTGTTGGAACCATGGTTTATTAGAAGCTAATTTATTGGTTTACAAACCACGGATTGGCGTCATCTTGGTTTGCCAAGGTTGGGGAGGGACTGCATTCATCCATTTTCCAGCTCTGCAGGAGAGGCAGAAGCCTACATTAATCAAAGACGCTGGGTGCCTGCAAGACGCGGCTCATTTTCTAAAGAATTGAGGTTCATCTCCTACAACCTGGGATCCTTAACGAGCGGCCCCCAAATTCTCACCTTCTTTAAAAACCAACCTGGGATTTTTCAGGTCCTTGGGCACCCAAGATTTCCCCCCCCCCCCCCCCCGCTCCCCTTGAATAGACAATTGTGGCTGGGTTTTTTTTCTTCTTTTTGAAATTGCTTTGCTAATAGAGGGTGCCTCTGAGGGCTGGCGAGGTCCCATTAGACTGGAAGAGGGCACGTTTATTTTACTGATATTCTGGATGGTGGCACGCATAATACTTTTATTTTCCCCACAACAACAACAACCCTGTGAGAAGACAAGCCATTGTTAAATAATTGTTAAGTGAGAATAATAGCATAAAGGGATATAGTACATTGTTAAATAAGAGAAATTAAATAACCTGTAAATTTTGGATACGGGATTGAGCACAAAAGAATGATAACCGATCGACACACTTTCTGTAATTGTAATGGATGATGGTTGTTTTATGTTTTGTTTAAAAATAAAAATAATAATAAATAACAACAACTGTGTGAGGTGTTTTGGGCCGAGAGAGAGAGAGGGACTGGCTCAAAGTCAAAGTCAGTTGGCTTCCATGCTTAAGGGAGAACCGGAACTCAGTTTTCTAGCGCAACACCTTTCCCGCTGCACCAAATATTGGTGCAAATCCAATTTTGCTCACCACATTATAAAAAAAAAGATGTTGAGACTCTGGAAAGAGGGCAGAGAAGAGCAACCAAGATGATTAAGGGGTTGGACTGGAGGCTAAAACATAAAAAGAACGGTTGCTGGAATTGGGCATGGCTCGTCTAGAGAAAAGAAGGACCAGGGGTGACGTGATAGCAGTTGTCCGGTATTGGAGGGGCTGCCCCAAAGAAGAGGGGGACAACCTATATTCCAAAGCAACTGAAGGCAGGGCAAGGAACAATGGAAACTAAACAAAGAGAGAAACCCACCTAGAAGTAAGGAATTTCCTAACAGTGAGAACAATTAACCAGTGGAACTGCTTGCCTCCAGAAATTGTGGGTGCTCCATCACTGGAGGCTTTTAAGAAGAGACTGGACTTGTCTGGAATGGCATAGGGCTGTGATGGTGAATCTATGGCATGCGTGCCACAGGTGGCACACACAGAGTCCTTTCTGCGGGCACGTAAGCCATCGCCCAGCTCAGCTCCACCCCGCATGTGTGCGCGCCTCCCACTGGCCAGCTGATTTTTGCGGCCCGTTTTGGGGTGTCGCGCATGCATTGCATTATGGGTGAAGGCACTCGTGCATGCTTCCAGCACACGACGACAAAAAGGTTAGCCATCACTGGCATAGGGCCTCCTGCTTGAGCAGAGGGTTGGACTAGAGGACCTCCAAAGGTCCCTTCCGACTCTGATGGCGATGATGATGGCTAACCAAGATGTTGGAGATCAGGTAGAATTCCATTCTGTAGTGAAAATACAGGCAGTCCTTGACTTATAGCTATTCGTCCCAATTCTGAGATTCCAGCTGAACAACAGGAAAGGACCTCTTGACCGTACAAATTACCGTATCAGCCTGTGGAAGAGACTGCCACTTGAACTAATAAGTTCTTGGTTTTTAGAGGCCTTTGAGTTGGAGGGAGGCCCTTCAGGATCCTTCCCGGAGCAAACGATTGGACTAGATGATCTTTAAATTCCCCTCCTCCACCCTAGTTCTGTACGATGACTGGAGGAGAGGAGATCCATAAACTCCAGATGCTAGAACTACAACTCCCAGCAACCTTGCCCCGTTGAGAAAAGGAGGAGAATGCTGGGTGCTGTAGTACTTATCTGAACTACAGTTAATGGGCTATACAGAGCCTGTAGTACAGTGGTTTAAAGCACCCTGTTATTAACATCTATTAACATCTGCTGCTTGCAATTACTGCAAGTTCGAATCCCACCAGGCTCAAGGTTGACTCAGCCTTCCATCCTTTCTAAGGTGGGTAAAATGAGGACCCAGATTGTGGGGGCAATAAGCTGACTTTGTATAAATATACAAAAGTATGAAGGCTATTGCTTAATGCACTGTAAGCCGCCCTGAGTCTCCGGAGAAGGGCGGCATATAAATCAAATAAAAATTTTAAAAAATAAATAAAAAAAAAATATTATTGGGATGAGTTTGGCTTTCACTCAAAATGCTGGACTGGGCTAAACCGAGCCCTGGGCAGAGAGCTTTCAAACCAAGATTATTGCCAGAATACAGTTTTTTCTCGTTTTTTCATAGTGGCAGACGAACCAAGCCATCATGGAAAGGAAGTTGGTGCATGGGATTTGAGCACAAGCACAGAATCAGATACAGGTAGTCCTCGGCTTACAACAGTGACCGTTCATAGTTACAACGGCGCTGAGAAAAGTGGTTTATGACCAATTTTTCACACTTATTTATAACCTTTGCAGCATCCCCTCATGGTCATGGGATCAAAATTCAGATCCTTGGCAGCTGGCTCGTATTTATGACAGTTGCAGTGTCCCTGGGGACCTTCCGACAAGCAAAATCAACGGGGAAGCCAGATTCACTTAACAACCGAGTCCCTAACTTAACCGCAGTGATTCACTTTAACAACGGTGACAAGAACAGTCACAAAATAGAGCAAAACTCAACTTATCCAATGTCTCAGTTAGCAACAGAAATTTTGGGCTCAATTGTGGTCCTAAGTTGAGGACTACTGGTATAAACCCAGTCTAATCTGGTTTAGCAAGCTGGGCCAATGCAGTTGCTACTTTTTTCCTCGGATCAAGAGACGGGTTGCAAAGCTTTTGCTCAACCTAGAAAACAGGGGCGCTCTGGGAGCAAAAAATAAACATGGAAATTTGTCCCAATAACTTGTCCTCTTCCACCATTTCTGATCTCACATATTCCTCACTTAGATTAACAGAGTTGCAAGGTACCTTGGAGGTCATCTAGTCCAACCCATTCCCCCGCCCAAGCAGGAGACCCTGCACCATTTTTGACAGAGGGCAGTCCAGTCTCCTCTTGAAAGCTTCCAGGGATGGAGCTCCCACAACCTCCAAAGGCAACTTCTGTTCCATCGGTTGATTGTTCTCACTGTCAGGAAATTTCTCCTTATTTCTAGATTGAATCTCTCCTTGTTCAGTTTCGATCCATTATTTCTTGTCTGGCCTTCAGGGGCTTTGGAAAATAGCTTGACCCCCTTCCTCCTCTCTGGGGCAGCCCCTCAA
>WNWU01000097.1:706456-729919 GCA_012654045.1 Ptyas mucosa
TATTCTATTCTATTCTATTCTATTCTATTCTATTCTATTCTATTCTATTCTATTCTATTCTATTCTATTCTAATTGTGGTCATACGTCAAGGCCCACCTGTGTTTAATTTAACACCTGGAGCAGTGAAGGGTTGGGCAACGAGTAAGAAGAACCCACCATTGTAACTAATTGGTGGAGGAGAGCTGGCCATCAAGCAGTCTGAACTGTGATTGGTTGATGTGAGTGTAAAGGGGGAGGTTCCTTTTTTCCCGCCTTTCTCCCCCCCCTTTGCACTTTGTGTGCTCTGTAATTTACCTCAGGACATTCCTGCTGTGTGGATTTACCTCACAAATACTCCTGTTGGGCCTGTCTATCTAGTTTTAATGTAAAATATATTTATTTATATAAAACTACCAGTTCATTTCAGCCTCTTTGACTCCATTTGGACATTTGGCTGCTCAATTCCCTGACCGTTCTTGACTTACAAGCCACAATTGAGCCCCAATTTCCTTGACTAAGCGAGACAATGGTTAGGTGAGTTTTGCCTCATTTTAGGACCTTTCTTATGATTATTATGTGAATCACTACATTAATGATATAGTTGTTAAGTGAATCTGGCAATGATGCACACACACCGGGACAATGCAACCGTCATAAGTACATGCCAGTTGCCAAGCATCCAAATTTTGGTCATGTGACTGCTGGGATGCCGCCATGGTCATTAAGTGTGAAAAAACGGTCATAAGTCACTTTATTTCAGGCCATTGTAACTGTAAACGGTCACTGAATAAATGGCTATAAATAAATAAATAGAATAGATGCTAGAACAGAATAAATACTACTAGTATTTCCTTTTAAATGGCCAGGGAGGCTACAAAAATCACAGAAAAGACTTAGACTAACTTTATTATTACTCTGAATGTACACTAATCGGCATACATTAAAATGAAATTTCGTTGCATACAGCTCTCAAAGGGTTGCTACTTCCAATATACACTACATAAACATGACAAAATAAATAAATCTATACAAAATTATGCATCATCATCTTTTAACGGCCCCATAATCCCCTGCTGGGTGGAGTCTGGACAACTGAATGGAGCTGAGTGTTTACTGGCCAGATGCCGTCCCTGTTGCCAGTGCGGAGTTTTGTTCGGCAGATATATTCTCATGGTGCCCAGAGAGAGAAATATCTGCCTCTACCTAGGATCGAACTCCCAGCCTCCTGATTGTGAGGCGAGAGCGCCACCTCTAGGCCACCGCACCACTCCTATATACCCACATATATTATATTACACGGAGGAACAGTCTAGTTCAGATGTATACATGTACCTGGTGAGAGAAACAAATCTTGCAAGTTTATCGGACGGAAAAATATTTGCACAACTCTTTGTGTGTGTATGGTGTATGTGTGTGATATGTAGATGCCCTCTTTCTTTCTTTCTTCTACCTACATCTATTTCCATTCAATCCCAAAGGGAGACGATGCCGGAGAGAAAATCCTCCCAGGAATGATATCCTGGGAAACCTGGCCAGCCAGGAAAACTTCAGTGTTATAAAAAAAAAAAAAATCAATCTTTTTCTGTGTTTATTGACGTGTGTGTGTTTTGATCAAACCAAACACAACCCGTAAGATCTTTCTTGTGGACCGTTCTGATTTTCTCCCCTCTTTCTTCTTAACCTAACAAGGATAGTGACTAAGCAAACATTATGCAGCTCCTGCTTGCGAACAGACCTCTGCTTCTCTCTTCCTTCAAGAGTTGTTTGCATAAAGCTGGTTTGATCCCTTGACTCTAACAAATAGAAAGCTTATTTGAGGTGGGGAACGAGGCACGGCGATAAGCAAGCCATCAATATTCATTGGACTAAAGTTACGGGAGGAAAGTACATGAATTGGGCCTCTGCTCTGATGTTCCAGGCTGAGAGTGACCCCCCCCCTTCCCAATTGTACTGGTCACCCCCACCTCAGTGGTGGGTTGCCTCTGGTTCAGACCGGTTCGCAAGAACCGGTAGTAAAACCGGCAGGAGGCTCCACCCACTGACCCGGATGTCATCATAGGTGATCTGCGCATGCGCAGAAGAGCGCACGTGGGCGCGATGCAAACTGGTAGTAAAGGTGAGTAGAACCCACCCCTGCCCCTCCTGGGTTGCTAAATAAGAAATCCAGGTAGGGTAATATATCAAATATTCATATATTAAGATGATATTTCTCAAAATTGGTAGCTTTAAGATGGGTGGACTTCAACTTCAATTTAGAGTTTTAATTTTAGGTTCAAGACCAAATGACTTAATTGTATTTTAATCAATTTTTAAAATATTTGTATTTTATGTGTTTTATCATTTGACTGTACACGGCCCTGAGTCTCCTGGGAGTAGAGCGGTATATAAATATAATAAATAAAATAATAAATAAATAAACTCCCAGAATTTCCCAGACAGAATGCTTTAAGATAGATGGACTTCAACTCCCAGAATTCCCCAGTCAGCGTGCTTTAAGATGGGTGGACTTCCACTCCCAGAGTTCCCCAGCCATCTACATTCTTTGCACAGTTCTGATCTTTACAGATAGGTAGCATGTTACAATGACATTTGGGAGAAGAATTTCCATTGCTCAAGAAGGCAGTTGTCCCACTTGAATTGAATAGAATAGAATAACAGAGTTGGAAGGGACCTTGGAGGTCTTCTAGTCCAACCCTCTGTTTAGGCAGGAAACCCTACACCACTTCAGACAAATGGTTATCCAACATCTTCCCCAAAACCTCCAGTGTTGGGGCATTCACAACTTCTGCAGGCAAGTCGTTCCACTGACTAACTGTCAGGAAATTTCTCCTTAGTTCTAAGTTGCTTCTCTCCTTGATGAGTTTCCATCCATTGCTTCTTGTCCTGCCCTCAGGTGCTTTGGAGAATAGCTTGACTCCCTCTTCTTTGGGGCAGCCCCTGAGATATTGGGACACTGCTATCATGTCTCCCCTAGTCCTTCTTTTCATTAAATGACCCTGGGACAATGCAACTGTCCTAAATAAATGCTCCTGAATTTTGATCACATGACTGTGGGGAATGCTGTGATGGTCGTAAGTGCGAGGACCAATGGTAAGTCACTTTTTTAGTGCTGTTGTAACATCAAACACACATTAAATGAATGGTTGTAAGTCGAGAACTACCTACCGTATTTTTCGGAGTATAAGATGCATCGGAGTATAAGACTCACCTTAGTTTTTGGGGAGGAAAATAAGAAAAAAGCTGCTTGGCAGGTTGATCGGCCTCCCGGAATACCCCCCAATCAGCTGTTTTCCAGAGGTGAATTTTAGCAACAGGTTCCTTGGTTGTGAGCTCTGTGCCTTGCTTTTTTTTTTTTCTGCCTCTGAAACTTCTGAAACTCTGTTTCAGAAAAAACTGTTTTTTTCTGCCTCTGAAAGCCTCCGAAACAGAGCTTCAGAAAAAAAGCCTCCGAAGCTCTGTTTGGGGGCTTCTTTTCTGAAGCTTCATTTCTAATGCTTTTTTCCAGCCTCTGAAACCTCTGTTTGAAAAGCCGAGTGGGGCTACATTCAGAGTATAAGACACACCCAAATTTTCACCCTCTTTTTTTGGGGAAGAAGGTGCGTCTTATACTCTGAAAAATACAGTATATATAGACACATTTTGCCATAGAATATCTTTTCCACTGCTAAATTCTAATCTGTGCTGCATTCCTCGACTCCTTGTTCTTCACTGCTGAGGATTGATCCTAAAAGGCAAAGCTACTTACCATGTAGAGATCTTCACTGCCAATTCTGGAGTTTCTATCTTTTGCCCTTAGTTTGCTCTTCTTTAAATTTAATTTTAGTCCTATTTTTTTTCCCCACTGGGCTCCCTTTATTACTAAAGCTTGGAGGTCCTTTGCATTTTTTGGCTATCAGGGTAGTGTTATCAGCATCTTGCAGGTTATTGATGTCCCTTCCTCCAGTCCTAAAACCCTGCTTATCTCCTTCCCATCCTGCTTCTTTTAATATCTATTCAGCATAAAGGTTGAATAAATAAGGGGAGAAAATACAACCCTGTCACACTCCCTTGCCAACTTGGAGCCTCTCTGCTTCACCATGTTCTTTCCAGACTCTGGTTTTCCTGCCTATTTATAAGTTTCTCAGGAAGACAATAAGACTTCATTCGTTCATTCGATTTCTACAGCTATCTTCAGAGATTCTCATTTTTCTGAACACACTCCAGAGCTGGGTGTGATTGACCCAATCAAAGGCCTTTCTATAAAGTAGTCCTCTAGTTATAACCTTTCATTTAGTGACAGTTCAAAGTTACAACACCACAGAAACAAGTCACAGATGATCCTTTTTCACACTTATTGCAGCGTCCCCGTGGTCAATATGATCAACTCAGGCACTTGGCATGTATTTCTGAGTTCAGAAATCTTTTGAATGACCTTTTTTTGTTTTTTTCCTAGGCCCAAGTAGTTATGACCAGACACAATCAGTCCTAAACAAACATATTTTATTAGAACAGCTAAGAATTACTTCATTCTCAGTTTAGTCCAAATTAAGTCCAAAACAAATTCTTCATAAACAGTCCTTCGGCCTTATCACCAACCTTTGTCTCCTTTGGCACCCTGCCAAAGGCTTTTGTTGGCAAAGCCCCACAAAGTTCAGAGACAACAAGAAACAAATGTAGCAACGTTGCTTTCCTACAAAGAGCCCAAGAGCCGTTGCTCTTCCTTTATGTCTTATGAGAGGGGCCAATCATCTCCAAGCCTTACTCCCGAGTCGTCCTTTTTGCTTTAGCTGTTCTTGCCTTCTGGCAGCTCTTCGCATGCGTGCACTAGGAACAGGCTCCTCCTGTTCCTCTGTCTCTCTGCTATCCGCCTCTGGAGGCTCCAGAGTCCGCTCATTGCTCCCAGATGGCCCTGGCTCCATCTCTGCCTCTGACACAGAGCCCTCGTCCGGGCCTTCCCCAGACTCCTCACTGTCCGACTCCTCTGCCAGCTCCGCAACCTGCTGGCGGACCAAACATTTCCATCCTTGGTGCCTTTACAGATGTTGGTGTAGTACTGCACCTTGGCTCTTCTAACACTTCTTTGAAACTGTTCCTTTGACTTCTTTGACTGTATACCTGCATACATCCCTTTTCTTCTTCTTCATCATCATCATCATCATTTTAGCCATTGTTTTTCCAGTGTAGAACAAAGGCCTCTTCCCCATAAAATCCCTTTTATGACCCCATAATCCTTTAATTCAGGGTGGAGTCAGAGCAACTGAATGGAGCTGAGCATTTACTGGCTGGATGCCCTTCCTGATGCCTACATGGAGTTCACAGCAGATATTTTTTCTTTGTACCCTGATAGAGAAACATCTGCCAATATCTAGGATTGAACTCTCAACGCTCCGGTTGGGAGTTCAATCCTAGATATTGGCAGATGTTTGGCAGATGTATTGGCAGGTGGGAGGCAAGTGTCTTCACCACTAGGCCAACATAGTGCTGGAAAACTACCTGTATATACTCACCTAAGGTGTAAGTCCGTGTATTCAATTCCAGGTAAAGCCAGTGAAAACAATTAATCAGTGGAACAGTTTGCCTTCAGAAGTCATGGGAGGTTTTTAAGAAGAGAATTGGCAGACATTTGTCCCGAATGGTATAGGACCGTGATGGTGAATGTATGGCATGCGCGCCACAGGTGGCACACGGAGCCATATCTGTGGGCATGCGAGCGGTGCCCTAGCTCAGCTCCAGCATGCATATGCGCGCCAGCCAGCTGATTTTTGGGTCTTCTGGGCCCACCAGAAGTTGGGATATGGGCCATTTCTGGCTCCAGAAGGCCTCCGCGGAGGTGGGGAAGGCCGTTTTCGCCCTCCCCAGGCTCCAAGAAAGCTTCTGGACCCTCGGGAGGGCGAAAAACAGGCCTACTGGGCCCACCAGTAACCTTTTTGCCGTTGCGTGCCAAAAGCGGGGGGAGTGCGGGGGACATTGAATTATGGGTGTGGACATGCCCACACATGCCCCCCTGCTCTCCTCGCTTCTGGCACACAACGGCAAAAAGGTTAGCCATCACTGGTATAGGATCTCCTGCCTGAGCAGGGGGTTTGACTAGAAGACCTCCAAGGTCCCTTTTTCCAACTCTGTTATTCTGTTATTCTCTGATCCAGAGTCAGCACTTGGCCAGGTCTTTGATCCTTTAATTCAGTGATGGCTAACCTTTTTGCCATCGTGTGCCGAAAGTGGGGGGAGTGCGGGGGGGGGTCGCTCACGCGAGTACCCACACCCGTAATTCTATGCGCCCCCAGCCCCCGTGCATGAATATGCAACACCCCCTCCCGCGCTCCCCCCACTTTTGGCATGCGATGGCAAGGTAGATTCATTTTTCGCTCTCCCCAGGCTCCAGAGCCTTTCTAGGAGTCTGGGGAGGGCAAAAATAGCCTTCCCTACTCCCCCGGAGGCCCTCCGGAGGCCGGGAACAGCCTTTTTCCTGACTTCCAGTGGGCCCAAAAGGCCCAAAAATCAGCTGACCGGCGCATGCACGCATGCCGGAACTGAGCTCGCATGCCCACTGATATGGCTCCGCGTGCCACCTGTGGCACGCGTGCCATAGGTTCGCCATCACGGCTATAATTGAACTTGTCCACCTCCTTTGAACAATCATAGACTCAATTTAATTTCTAGGTACTCCCATCTGGCGACGTCTTTTTATACCGGTGTCCTTTTAGATGTTTGAAGACAGTGTCCGCTATGAATAAATTATCGGGGTGGCGGAAAGAAGTCGTTCTCCTGCTTCATTTCAGTTCCTTAATCCATACGATCCAATTACACTTCCCTCCTTCGTGTTTTCAGCTTTGGCATTTCGGCCTCAAATCACAAGCGCCGCGTCTTGCTTGCACGTTCTGTCGATTTCGGATTTTTAAGTTCATCGTAAAACTCATCGACTGCCTCTTCCCTTGCTTCAGTGGTTGAAGCATAAACTTGGACGACTGTCGTATTAAAGAGGGGTCCATGAAGTTTAATTGATATTATTTGGCCATTGATTGCACTGTAGCCAAGTGCCAAGTGCTGTTCTTGCTGTATCCTTTGTAATGTCAGCAGAATAATTCGGGGTTCCAACTCGAGCCGGGGTTGCGGAAGAATAAATAAAAATGAGACCCAGACATCTGTGAGGAAAGAAGAAATATTTATTCCTAAAAGCAAAACAGTCAAACACTCAAAGAGCCACAAAGGTCCTAATCGGAAGTCCCCCATTCAATTCTGGAGCCGACCGGAAGTCCGTTTTCCCCATCATAGAATCCCCTCGTAGCACGGCATACTTTTTCCTCTACCTGTCCTAACCGAAAGCCCTATCAGTTGTGGAGCCAACTGGAAAACCCATCCCTTGCCATAGAGTCTCCTCCTGGCGTGCGGTGCTTCCCCCCCCCCACACAACTGGAAGCTCCTCTCAAAATTGTGACACCGACTGGTGACAGGGAGCTGCAGCAGAGGGATGAAAGAGCCACATATGGCTCCCGAGCTGCAGGTTGCCGACTTCTGGCCTTGAAGGACAGGCTGCTGAGAAATGAGGTACAACAGCAGGTTTTTATAGGTGGCGCTTATCCGGGGTATCACATGCTGATTCTAGGACAGTGATAGCTAACCTTTTTGCCATTGTGTGCCAAAAGCATGTGGAGCATGTGGGGATTGTGCATGCGTGTGCCCACACCCATAATTCAATGCCACCCCGCACCCCAGTGCATGCCAACGTGACACCCCCCCGGCGCTACCCTCGCTTTTGGCACAAGATGGTAAAAAGGTTAATGATGGGCCCGGTAGGCTCGTTTTTCGCCCTCCCCAGACTCCAAAGGCTTCCTTGGAGCCTGGGGAGGGTGAAAACAGCCTTCCCCAACCCCACAGAGGCCCTCCGGAGGCCAGAAATGGCTCATTTCCCGACTTCCAATGGGCCCAGAAGGCCCAAAAATCACCCGTGCCATAGGTTCGCCATCACGGTTCTAGGATGACACTTGAAGGATGTGTGTGTGTGTGTGTGTAGGCATGTTTATTCTGGTGAACAAGCAGTTCCTCTGGGAGACATACTGTGTTCCCCCGAAAATAAGACCCTGTCTTATATATATATATATATTGAACCCTAAAATAAGCCCTTGGCCTTATTGCCATGCGCTCAAAAGCCCAATTGGGCTTATTATCAGGGGATGTCTTATTTTGGGGGAAACAGGGTAATTTAATTAACACTGTATTTGCAGGCCTCATCCTTTGATACGTGGATTAGGTCTGGGTAATTTATTTGGGGGTTTGAGGAAGTTTGAGAACGGGATTTTCCCAGGGGTGAAATCTACTTACCTTCCCTACCGCTTCGGAAGTGCACACACCACGTCACATGCACGCACAGACCCTTCTGCGCATGCACAAATCCTTCTGCACATGCGCAGAGGGTAAAAAACAGGTTACTTCCTGGTTAAAACCAGGAATTAATGACAGACGGACGGGTGGGCAGAGCCTCGCGCTGCCGTCGCTACCAGTTCTCCGAACCACCCGCTACCAGTTCGGACCCGCTGAACCGATCCGAACCGGTAGCATTTCACCCCTGGATTTTCCCCTGTTTGCAATTTTTTCACTTGATTGATTTAGTTTCAGCTTGACCGTCAATTATCTAGTAGAGATACTGATGCTCAGACCATTGTAGATTCCGTTAATATTTTAAGGGAAGATGGAAACAGTACAAAGAATAAACTATATTTTGATGTAAACATTCTCACAGTAGCGGCTGCATAAAAATCACCCTCTTCGCTCTTCGTTTTTGATCTCCTAAGTCAGGGGTCTCCCAACTTGACAACTTTTTAAGACTTGTGGACTTCAAACTCCCAGAATTCCCCAGCCAGCCATGCTTTAAGATGCGCAGTCTACCTGTTCAGGAGCAGTTTACCATGATCTTCACAGCATGAGACGGTCTTGCCGTTGTTGCTTGATTTGCCATTTGCTTCCTTTCGTGGCCCTCAGGATTTCATTTCATGACCTCCTCCTCCCAGTAGGTCAGAAAGGTCAAGATGGCAAATTGATTGATTGATTGATTGATTGGTTCGATTTATATGCTGCCCTTCTCCGGAGACTCAGGGAGGCTTACAATGCGCTAAGCAATAGCCTTCATACTTTTGTATATCCCTGCTTAGTAGGGCTTTCGGCCCCCCCAAGCGGTGTTCTTTTTTATACAAAGTCAGCTTATTGCCCCCACAATCTGGGTCCTCATTTTACCTCCCTCGGAAGGATGGAAGGATGAGTCAACCTTGAGCCTGGTGAGATTCGAACTCGCAGCAATTGCAGGCAGCTGGTGTTACTTAACAGCACTATAGTCTGCTGTGCCACCAAGGCTCCTAATGCACAAGAGTAGATTCCCACCATCCTTGGTTCCCATCTTAATTTTTCTGACGTAGCCCACAGACCCTCCTGGCTCTCTTCCGAATTCACCTCGTTGCTGCAATCAAGATGGATGACGAATTGTCCCATTCCAATGCCCCTTTAAAATGCCGGGCATCCTTTCGCTGAGATATTTCTAGCCTCTCTGAGCTGCCCAAGGTGAGGTGGGGGTGGGCTTACCTTAAAGATTGCCTTTTCACTCTGAAACTTTCACTTTTGCCCCCCCAAAACACTCTGAAGTAAACAGTAAACAGTAACGAAGTTGGAAGGGACCTTAGAGGTCATCTAGTTCAGACCTCAGGGAAACACCAAATTCATAATTTTAAATCCCGCGGAGCACTAATATGATCTGCCTAATGACCGGCTGGGTGGGTGGGTGGGGGTGGCTAGGTGGTCATGTGATTGAGTGGGCGTGGCCAACTCAATGTCACCCACGTCGAGGGGCACCTCGCTGGCCTCTACTCACCCCTCTCCTTCCAACCCCTCCTCGCCTGCCCACCTGGGCTCCTTAGGGCCCCAACAGGAAGCAGTGGTTGGAGCTAAGCGGCCACCATGAGAAAGAGTTGGCAAAACAGCTGGCTCAGTTCAAATTGGATCTGGCCGAGAAGGAGGCTCAGCAGAAGCACCTCACTGAGGACTAGGAGCATAGGCTTTCCAAGCAGAGGGAAGACCTGCGGGAGTGCAAAGCCAGGCACCGGCGCCTGGAGGCTCAGCAGGCTGAAATGGTCAGCCAGTTCCAGGCCATGAGGCAGTCCCACTGGAACGAGGCCCTCTGGCTCTCCGCCACCAGTGGCACTTCCCTCCAGCCTTCGCCCAAAGCCCCAAACCAGGAGGCTGAAGCAGACCCCAAGTCGGAATTTCTGCCCCCCTCCGACCCTCACAAAAAGACCCCAAAGGGGGAGACTCTCTGCAGCAACACAAACGTTCATTGCACGTATCTGTCCCAGGGGCCTTAGTTTGACGACCCCTGATTTCACTGCAATATAAAAAATGCAAATAATTTTTATGCGGACCACCCAAATTTTCTTGCGGACCACCAGTGGTCCATGGACCACCAGTTGATGACCACTGATCTAGTCCAACCGTCTGCTCACGCAGGAGACCTGTACTAGGGATTCGAACCACCGAACTGCCGACCTTTCTGATCGACAAGCTCAGTGTCTTAGCCACTGAGACTTGGGAACCTCATGGCAGATATGGTGGCAGTTGCCACTGTTCTGTTTTACCCTAAAGTAGGCATAACTAGGCTCACAAGGTGCAAATGGGCACCTAAAGGATATGAAATTACAGGGCATGCAAAACGCCTTTTTTTTAAAAAAAAAACCAACAACGACATATCCCTTTTATAAAAAGGCATTCAAAGTGCATTTAAATATTTAGCCTTTAATGGTTGCAATTATTGTTCTCAACATAATAAAAGGCTGTTGGGAGAAAGGAAAAGGGTGGTGGATAGTTTAATGGGTGTTTTATGCCCTTTGATTAAAAATGCAACCAAGCCGAAATTACGCTGAGATTATTCAAACTTATAAAATGCATGAGTTGAGTTTTATGCATTAGTTATCAATGAGTAATTATTTGCCCACAAATAAATTATTCTATATGACTATGGCCTTTTTCTCTCCGATTCCTGATCTCCCCCCCCCCCCTTCTGCATTTGTGCCATAAAATTTGAAGCTGCAAGGAAGTGAAAAAGAGTCTCAAAGCCTCCCTTAGGCTGAAAATATTCGTGCAGGATACAGAAAATGGAACTAGCAAATTGCTCGTTTATCATGGGATAGAAACCCAGTTTATGTCTCTGTGGCTCAGTTCACATGACAGGCTAAACTAGGCTTAAAACTGACCTCTGCATGAACCAGACTCGCACATTAAACCAGAAATTGACTAATTTGTGGCTTGTTTGTTTTCTGAGCACAGCCACATTTAATTAGATTTTGGGTTTAGTCAACTGTGCAATCCAGGCAATTAAAATAACCTAATAAACCACGATTGGTTAAATGATGACTTTCAGGAGGGCTGTCAAGATGATTGATGACTATTGTGGTCTTAGATCACCCAGTGAGGGATTTATTACTTTTTATTGATTATAGGTAGTCCTCAACTTACCACCATACGCAAGCTCAAAATTTCTGTGGCTAAGTGAGACATTTGTTAAGTGAGCTTTTCCCCTCGCCCATACGTGCTAGTCGTATCACTTAATGATGGCTCAAATTAACAACGGCCTCTGAAAGAGTCAATTATGACCTAAATTCAAATTTATGACCGTCACCCTATTCCTGCAGTGAGGTGATCACAATTTGGGCAATTGGCAACTGCAATTGTTAAGCGAACCACGTGGTCATTAAACAAATCCAGCTTCTCTCATTGAGTTCACTTGTTGGAAGCGGGTGGCTAAGGTTGCAAATGGCAATCACGCGATCCAGTACGCTGCAACCGGGGGTGAAATCCAGCAGGTTCTGACAGGTTCTGGAGAACCGGTAGCAGAAATTTTGAGTAGTTTGGAGAACCGGCAAATACCACCTCTGGCTGGCCCCAGAGTAGGGTGGGAATGGAGATTTTGCAATATCCTTCCCCCGGGAATGGGGATTTTGCAGTATCCTTTCCCTGGCGTGGGGTGGGAATGGAGATTTTGCAGTATCCTTCCCCTGCCACGCCCACCAAGCCACGCCCATTTTTTTACTGGTAGTAAAAAAAATTGGATTTCACCACGGGCTGCAACCATTGTAGGGAAATGTTGCCAAGCACCCAAATTTTGATCACCAGACCAGTGATGCTATGATGGCTGTAAGTGCGAGGACTTAGTGTCAATCACCTTTTTCAATGCAATTTTTAACCGCCACTGAATGAATGGTTAAAAATCTGGACTCGAGTGAACATAGAATAACAGAGTTGGAAAAAGGGACCTTGGAGGTCTTCTAGTCCAACTCCCTGCTCGAGTAGTAGACCATGCTGGACTATCCAGTCTCTTCTTAAAAGTCTCCAGTGATAAAGCATCCACCTCTTCTGGTGGCGAGCTGTTCCACTGGTTAATTGTCCTTACTATTAGGAAGTTTCTCCTTATTTCCAGGTTTATTTATTTATTTATTGGTTCAATTTATATGCCGCCCTTCTCTGGAGACTCAGGGCGGCTTGCAATGCGTTAAGGAATAGCCTTCATACTTTTGTATATACCTGCTTAGTAGGGCTTTCGTCCCCCCCCAAGCGGTGTTCTTTTTTTATACAAAGTCAGCTTATTGCCCCCACAATCCGGGTCCTCATTTTACCTACCTTGGAAGGATGGAAGGCTGAGTCAACCTTGAGCCTGGTGAGATTCGAACTTGCAGTAATTGCAGGCAGCTGGTGCTACTTAACAGCACTTTAGTCTGCTGCGCCACCAAGATTGCTTCTCTCCTTGTTTCGTTTCCATCCGTTGCTTCTTGTCCTCCCTTCTGGTGCTTTGGAGAATAGCTTGACCCGCTCCTCTCTGTGACAACCCTTCAAATATTGGAAGACTGCTATCATGGAACACTTCACATGATCTTGATTCTCTTTACTGATTCTCTATTAATGCAGCCTAGAATGGAGAGTGGATGGATCTCACTGGGTTGCCTCTGGCCAGAAGGTTGGGGCAAAGGGATCATCTTGGGGGAGGTGGATTTGCCTGGAGACTTCTGCCTCCCAAGCATTAATGACACCCTTAGAAAAAAAAACAAAACATCATTCCTTCATCCACTTAACTTGTAAAGACGGCAACAGCAGAGTTCCAGATGCTGACGGCTGCCTTCCTCTTATCACCGGAGCCATCCAGGCCCTAATCAATATTTTTCTATAATTCTCTTTCCCGAGCTTTTTTATTTTTTATTTTTATTTGAAAAAATAGAGCTTCTTGTCTCCTTTCATATTTTCATTAAACGTTTTTTTTTTTTTAAAGAAGGTAGATAACTATTAAAGGAGAAACAAGAATCCAAAATAAAAAAGACAAGGGATTTGAAAAGGTCGCAGGGATTAGAACTGTCCAGCGTAACCTTAGTTAATTATGATGAACTGAATATTATTATCTTTAAAAAAGGCTGAAAATTGGTTTTAAGCTCTACGGAGAATATTAATCACAAGACCCCGCAGTCAATACAGCTGCAAGTTATTATAAAAGGGAATGAATTCAGTGCGTATTACTGAAAGTCTATTCTGATTGAGATAACCTCCAAAATTGAAATGTAGCATCTAAGACACGGGAGGGGGGGGGGAAACAAATTTTGGATATATAGGTAGTCCTCAATGTACGACCATAATTGAGCCCAAAATTTATGTTGCTAAGTAAGACGTTGGTTAAGTGAGTTTTTAATTTATTATTTATTTATTAGTCCAATTTATATGCTGCCCTTCTCCGTAGACTCAGGACGCGTTATAATGCATTATAGCAATAGCTTGCATACTTTTATGTATATACCTGCTTATTAGGGCTTTCGGCTCCCCCTAAGCGGTGTTGTTCTATACAAAGCTGGTTTATTGCCCCCACAATCCGGGTCCTCGATTTACCTACCTTGGAAGGATGGAAGGCTGAGTCAACCTTGAGCCAGGTGAGATTTGAACTCGCACGAATTGCAGGCAGCTGGCAGCTAAGTGCTAGCACTTAACAGCACTTAGTCCGCTGCACCACCGAGGCTCTTCTCGCCGAGGTTTTCCCCATTTTATGACCTTTGTTGTTAAGTGAATCATTGCAGGTTGTCACGTTATTAACATGAAGTGTTAAAGTGACCTCGCTGGTCACAAAAGGGGACATTGCAATCGTCATATATATGAGCCGCTGAATTTTGATCATGTGAGTGTAGGGAGGCTGCGGTGGTCGTAAGTGTGAAAAAAACGGTCGTAAGTCCCTTTTTTCAGTGCCGTCGTAACTTGGAATGGTCACTAAATGAACTGTTGGAAGTGGAGGACTACCTATAGTGCAAATCCAGATGTGACATATGAAGATTATCCCCCCCCCCCAAAGCTGTACGTTCAGCAGAACTACATCTGGAGTCAAAAGCCTCCATGATTCTTTACTCTGGGATCCTCAGTCTTGGGTGGTAGACTGCTCCTCACTGTAGACGTTCCATCACTCTTCATTAACTCTTATAGTCTTTCTTCTCCGCCCCCCCCAAACAATTCTTCCTTTTTGGAAAGAGACAGAATCAAAAGGGCATCCTTCTCTTTTCAAAGCAAACCAGGAACGTGTGTGTGTCTTCTGAGCACAAACAGAGAACTTTCTGCTCTCTCTTGGCTGCGGCAAGATTGAAGAAGGAGCGAAAGGGCAGAAATTTGGTCTGGAGAGCGTTGCCAGGAGCAGAGGACGGCGTGACACCGGCATTGACATGAGGAATAGCCATTAGGAAGCATATCTGTCAATTTGCAGAAGGAAAATCAATGCCAGCTTCGTTTTCTATTCCATCCTCCCGTTTCGGCCATCCTCGGCTAAACCTGAGCAAAATTACGGGGTTCGGGAGAATCTACAGGCAGGGGTGGGCCGCTGGGGGTTCGGGAGAACCTCTAGCTAAGATTCTGTGCAGTTCGGAGAACCCTGCAAATCCCACTCCTAGCTGGCCCCCACCCCCACCCCATCCCTCCCAGGAGTCCCCATGCGGCCCGTTTTGGATGCAGTTAAGTGCAGGGTGTGCGCGAAGGCTCGGGGAGGGCGAAAAACAGGCCTACCGGAAGTTTGGGAAGACCGGAAATGGGCCCGTTTTCAGCCTCCAGAGGGCCTCCGGAGTCTGGGGAGGCCGTTTTCGCTCTCCTGGAGGCTCAAGGAAAGCTTCTGGAGCCTGGGGAGGGCAAAAAGGCTCCCCCCACCCGCTGTGGTGCAGGAGGCCGACTAGGCCACGCCCACCATGGCCACGCCCACCCAGCAACCGGGTAGAGGACCCCTTGCTAAAATTTTTGAAGCCCACCCCTGTCTACAGGACGTTCTCGACTTACAACCCTTTGTTTACTGACCGCTCAAATTTACGACGACACTGAAAAAAGTAACTTATGGCCGTCACATGATTAAAATTCAGACCCTTGGCGACTGACTCATCTTTATGATGGTTGCCGTGTTCCGGAGTTATATGAACAGTTTTTGTAACCTTCTGACGAACAAACTTAAACGGGGTAGCCAGATTCACTTAACAACATTGCTAACTTAAACATCTGTGGTGATTCGCTTAACAACGGTGGCAAGAAAGGTGGTAAAAACCAGGCAAAACTCAGTTAACACTGCCTTGCTTAGCAACACAAATTTTGGGTTCAGTTGTGGTCGTAAGTCGAGGACTACCTGTGTTGCTTTCTTTGCACCTTCTGTAACTTAGCTGATGGCCTGAGGACCCCATTAGTAAGTGTGTTCACACGATGGGCCCAATCAGGAAAAGGCCCTTATGATTACATTAACAAGTTAAGCTTGGTTGGAGTTAACCTGGGTTATTTTTCTCCTAGGCATAGCATGACATGGAAAAAACAGCTTTTTGACGGTTACTGTATGGGCAGTTCACAAATACACACGTTAGTTCAGGAACTGGGTTGAAAGTCTTGCGTGAAGGTGACTTTGGGACAGCGGTGAAATTCAATTTTTTTTACTACCGGTTCTGTGGGCGTGGCTTGGTGGGCATGGCAGGGGAAGGATATTGCCAAATCCCCATTTCCACCACATTCCAGGGGAAGGATATTGCAAAATCCCCATTTCCACCCCACTCCAGGGGAAGGATACTGCCAAATCCCCATTTCCACCCACTCCAGGGAAAGGATACTGTAAAATCCCCATTCCCTCCCCACTATAGGGGAAGGATACTGTAAAATCTCCATTCCCTCCCCACTCCAGGAGAAGGATCCTGCAAAATCCCCATTCCCACCCCACTCCAGGGGAAGGATATTGCAAAATCCCCATTTCCACCTCACTCCAGGGGAAGGATACTGTAAAATCCCCATTCCCTCCCCACTCTCGGGCCAGCCAGAGGTGGCATTTGTCGGTTTTCCGAACTACTCAAAATTTCCGCTACCGGTTCTCCAGAACCTGTCAGAACCTGCTGGATTTCACCCCTGCTTTGGGATTTGAATGACATACTAAAGCAGCTTTTCTCAAAATTAACCAACTTTAAGATGGATGGACTTCAACTCCCGGAATTAAAGGAATTAAAGGAATTCTGGGCATTAAAGTCCATCCCTCTTAAAAGTTGCCAAGGTTAGAAACACTGTTCTAAATCAAAGAGGGTGTCTTTGAGCAATTCCAATTCTAGCATTTCCATGGAGCAATTCCAGATATATGGACTTCAACTCCCAGAAATCTCTACCCTGGTAATGCTGGCTGCGGAATTCTGGGAGTTGAAGTCCATCCACCTTAAAAATGGCTACGGTTGAGAAATGCTAATGTTAAACCGTGTCATCTTGCTCCAGGAACTAATGAACGGGGCCTTTAGTGATTCCCAAATTCCTTGACCCAGTTACAGGGTTTGTGTGCTCTGGAGACTGAACTCGGGTAGTGACTGGCTGTGTTTATAGTGGGAGTCAGGTAATTCCTAAATTAATTTTCCATATTCATTAAAGGATGGGGAATGGGAGGTTAAATGGTGACACTGTGCTGGCAGAATCACTGGTAAAGATTTGTCAGCATAATGGAAATTCTCTGACCTCGAGAACAACGGGCATTTTTAAAACAGCGTGGAACAAAAATAGAATTTTCAGACTTATTTTTCAGTCATCAAGGGTCAAAGACCTCCAGCCTCAGGACTAGATGGGGGCGCAATCCAGTGGTGGGTTTCAAAATTTTTTACTACCGGTTCTGTGGGTGTGACTTGGTGGGCGTGGCATGGCTTGGTGGGCGTGGCAGGGGAAAGATACTGTAAAATCTCCATTCCCACCCCACTCCAGGGGAAGGATACTGTAAAATCTCCATTCCCTTCCCACTCCAGAGGAAGGTTACTGCAAATTCCCCATTTCCTCCCGATCAGCTGGGACTTGGGAAGCAGAGAATAGATGGGGTCGGGGCCAGTCAGAATTTTTACTACCGGTTCTCCAAACTACTCAAAATTTCCATACTGGTTCTCCAGAACTATTTATTTATTTATTTATTTTTATTTTATTTTTATTTATATGCTGCCCTTCTCCGGAGACTCAGGGCGGCTTACAATGTGTTAAGCAATAGCCTTCATACTTTTGTATATTTATACAAAGTCAGTTTATTGCCCCCATAATCTGGGTCCTCATTTTACCCACCTTAGAAAGGATGGAAGGCTGAGTCAACCTTGAGCCTGGTGAGATTAGAACTTGCAGTAATTGCAGGCAGCTGGATGTTAAATGCTGCCTTAGAAGGAGGCATTAGCCTCCTACGCCACTCAGGCTCCTGAGTCAGAAGTTAACTAGTCAGAACTAGTCAGAGGTTAACCCACCTCTGGCGCAATCCCTTCCTAATTCAACCCTTCTTTTGCAAAATATATTACTTGTAGTGGTTTCTGCACTGAGAGGGGGTTGGAACAGATGATCTCTGTTGTCCTTTCCTACGGTGTGAATCTATGATGCCGAACACATTTTTATTTTATTTTCAGGAGCGAAAACTTCCTTTTGCCAAAAACCTGCTGAAATGGGAGGGAAACACAAAGCAGTGAACACCCCCCCACCCCCCCAAATTTAAGAAGGAACGGAGGTATGGAGCAGGTGTCAAATTTATTCTTATTATTATTACATCTTTGAATCCAGTTCTTGGTACAAATATACACACGTTGCTAAAAGGCCTTGGGGGTGGGGAAGAAACCTCTCCAGATTTCCCTTGCCAAAGTGCTTTCAAAATGGAGAGGCCCCATCCCCCGAAGGGCACGCCCCACTTAATTCAGGGGGACGACGACGTAAAAGAGCCGAGGATTCACTGGCAGATCGGCTGTGGTCACTCAGAAGGACGAGGTGTTTCTGTGAAGACAAACCACAAGACGTTAAGTTGAAAGTGTGAGATTCAGGATCTCCAATTACAGGTATCCTTGACTTACGGCCACAATTGGGACCGCAATGTCTGTCGCTAAGCGATTCAGCCTTTAAGTAAGTCATGCCCCAATTTTACAACCTTTTTGCCAGTTGTCAATGTTGGTCACCACACTATAAAAAAGACGTGGAGAATCCAGAAAGAGTGCAGAGAAGAGCAACCAAGAGGATGAGGGGACTGGAGGCTAAAACATACGATGAACGGGTTGCAGGAACTGGGCCTGGCTAGTCTAGTGAAGAGAAGGACCAGGGGAGACAGGAGAGCATCTTCCAATATTTGAGGGGATGCCCCAGAGAGGAAGAAGGGGGTCAAGCTATTGTCCAAGGCACCCGAAGGCCAGACAAGGAAGAATGGATGGAAACTGACCAAGGAGAGATTCAACCTGGAAATAAGGAGAAACTTTTTGACAGTGAGAGCAATCAACCCATGGAAGAGAAGTTGCCTTCGGAAGTTGTGGGAGCTTTCAAGAAGAGATTGGACGGCCATCTGTCAGAAATGGTGTAGGGTCTCCGGCTTGAGCGGGGGGTTGGACTAGATGACCTCCAAGGTCCCTTCCAACTCTGTTAATCTGTTAATTTTGCAAATGGCAATCACATGACCCTGGGATCCTACAAACACATTGTAAATAGTTGCCAAATCACCCAAAATTTGATCCTGCGACCATGAGGAGGCCAGGCTTGCTTAACGACCACATACTTCTCTTAACAACCTAGCGACACGCTCGACAATGGCAGCAAAAAGGCCGTAAAGTCACTGAACCACATCGCTTAGTGACCAACATTCCAGGCTCAGTCATGGTCGTAAGTTGAGGATCACCTGTAGTAGTAGAAGTAGTAATAATTATAATAGGACGTCGCGGGTTTGAAGGACAGGAAGAAAAGCTACAATGGTCAGAGAAGGGGCTTGAGCCAGACCAACGAAATACAGGTAGTCCTCAATTTATAACCATTCATTTAATGACCATTCAAAGTTACACGGGGGACTGAAAAAAAGCAAACTTATGATTATTGTTCTCATTTACGACCATCCCCACGCACGGTCATGTGATCAAAACACAGGCGCTTGGCAACAGACTCGTATTTATGACCGTCGCAGTGTCCGAGGGTCATGCGATCCCCTTTTGCGACCTTCTCAGAAGCAACGTCCACGGGGAAGGCCAGATTCCCTTAACAACCAGATTGCTAACTTCACAACGGCAGGGATTCCCTTAGTAACTGCGGCAAGGGAGGTGGTGAAACGGGAGAAAACTCACAGCTGTCTCGCTTAGCAAACAGAAAACACAATTGGGCTCAATTGTGACCTGTAACTTGAGAAAATATCTCAGGCAGGAGAGGCGAGAGAACCCAGGAATGAATGAATGAGTTTGTTTGTTTGTTTGTTTATTTGTCAACAAGTACAAGGAAACAAGTAACAGTAGACACAGACATGGACACATGAAAAAAATTGGCACAAATAAAAGGAAATACGTAAGCAAAACATAGCCATAAACACATAAAATGAGTACGTATAAATGGGGGCAGTAGGACAGGGACGGTAGGCACGCCGGTGCGCCTTATGCACACCGCCCTTAGGGACCTCTTAAGAAACGTGAAAGATCCACGGTAGATAGTTTAAGGTAAAAGGTATGGGGGGGGGGTTAGAGAGACTAACAACAGGATCAGGTAGAGTGTCCCAGACATTTACGACTCTATTGCAGAAGTCGTATTTCCTACAATCAAGATTAGAGCGAATTACACTGAGTTTGAATCTACTGATAGCCCTTGTGTTATTACGGTTGAAATTACTCATTTACAGGTAGGACGTTTTGGTAAATAATCTAAGCTTAGGTTGGAACGTAGACGGCGTAGATCGACGCTATCCAGGCGTAAAATTTCAATCCTGGTGGCGTAGGGAATTTTATTTCGAGCAGAGGATTTGATTTTACTCTTCTAGTAAAATATCCCTGGACCCTCTCTAAGGTATTGATGTCTGAAATACAGTGGGGGTTCCAGGCAGGTGAACAGTATTCAAGGATAGGTCTGGCAAAGGTTTTGTATGCCCTAGTTCAGGGGTCAGCAACCTGCGGCTCTGGAGCCACATGTGGCTCTTTCACCCCTCTGCTGCGGCTCCCTGTCACTCAAAATATGCGTCCCAACCGCCAATGTGTGACACCCACTGGCATGTGATCTATTGAGCTTTTCGACCCCCGGTAGGCCAACCATAGATAAATCCAAGAAAAGAAAAGTTTCAGAAGAAAACAGAACGTTTAATTCCAACTACATAGGCTAGTTTTGTGGCCGCTCAAAGAATAGTCAGGCACGGGAAGGGTTTTTGTGACTCCCGGTTGTTTTCTTTTAGGTGGGAAACGGGCCCAAATGGCTCTTTGAGTGTTTAAGGTTGCAGACCCCTTGTCCTAGTTTGAAGTATAGCGTTACCAGAGAGAAAACTTCGTCAAATAAGGTTGACAACTCTTAATGCGCCTTTTTTGCAATGATGTTATAGTGAGATCAGGGGTGAAATCTACTTACCTTCCTTACCGGTTCGGAAGTGCACGCGCCGCGTTAAAACCAGGAAGTAATGACACCCAGGCGGCGATCGCTATCGGATCACCGAACCACAGGGAAAAATAGCTACCGGATCGGGTGATCCGGTCCGATCTGGGAGCATTTCACCCCTGGCTTAGATCTTTTGAAATGAGTACCCCTAGGTCCTTGACAGAGTGTGAGTCAAAAATTGTTTGCAACCCTAACCTCATGCTTGAATTCCAGGCTGTCTGCTGTGCGGATCCGGTCTCATAGCTTCTCATCAAAAACCCCATCTTCCACAGCCTGTACGTCTTCCTCCTGGATTTCTGAAATAAAAACAGATCTGGGGTAAGTCAAATGCAAACGGAAAGAGATTTTTGTTCCTCTTCCTTCTCGCCTCCAACACACCATTCACATGGCACATTTAACCTGATTTCCAGTTATAACCCTTTTTGCTCGCCTCAAATGAAGCCAGAAAACTGGCCAAGCTGTAGAACAATAAACCAAGGTTAACTCTAGCCAGGTTGGCCTGCCATGCAAATGCCTCCGATAACTTTTACTTGGTTGACTTGTGTTGAGAGAACATTCTGGCTTGATCCCTAGATGAGGTGAGCACAGCCTGGGATGGTGATTGGCACCACAATCCTGGTTTAGCAATCCTGGTTGAGCCTGGTTTAGCTCAGCAGACTAAAAGCATAGTGATTTAAACCAGCTGTCTGCAATTACTGTAAGTTCGAATCTCACCAGGCTCAAGGTTGACTCAGCCTTCCATCCTTTCTAAGGTAGGTTAAATGAGGACCCAGTTTGTGGGGGCAATAAGCTGACTTTGTATAAATATACAAAAGTATGAAGGCTATTGCTTAGCGCATTGTAAGCCGCCCTGAGTCTCCGGAGAAGGGCGGCATATAAATCAAATTTAAAAAAAATAATCCACCTGTGAGAATTCCCCACAATTGTCTTCTCTTATATGCAAAGAGAATAGAGGGACGCGGTGGCTTAAGATGCTGAGCTTGTTGATCAAAAGGTTGGCAATTCAGCAGTTCGAATCCCTAGTGCTGCGTAAGGGGGTGAGCTCCCATGACTTGTCCCAGCTTCTGCCAACCTAGCAGTTCGAAAACACTTAAAAAATGCAAGTAGAAAAACAGGGACCCCCTTTGGTGGGAAGGGAACAGCGTTCCATGCGCCTTTGGCATTGAGTCATGCCGGCCACATGACCACGGAGACGTCTTCAGACAGCGCTGGCTCTTCGGCTTTGAAACGGTGATGAGCACCGCCCCCTAGAGGCAGGAACGACTAGCACATATGTGCGAGGGGAACCTTTACCTTTACCTTGTGTGCAAAGAAAAGCAACTTCTCTGGACCAAATCAGAAGATGGAGGGCAGGGTTTCTCAAACCTTGGTAAGATGGGTGGACTACAACTCCCAGAATTCCCCAGAGGGCCTGGGAGGTGAAATCCATGCAACTTAAAGGACATGGGCTGGGGAATTCTAGGACTTGAAGTCCAGACATCTTAAAAGTACAGGTAGTCCTCAAGTTATGACCACAATTGCACCCAGCACTTGTGTTACTAAGTGAGATGGCTGTTAAGTGAGGAGGGCTCACCTTTCAGGAGAGCTGTCAAGATGATCGATGACTACTGTGATCTTGGATCGCCCAGTGAGGGATTTATTGCTTTTTATTGATTATAGGTAGTCCTCACCTTACAACCACATGTGAGCCCAAAATTTCTGTGGCTAAGTGAGACATTTGTTAAGTGAGTTTTGCCCCATTATAGGACCATTTTAGCCACCGTTGTTAAGTGAATCATTGCAGGTTGTCATGTTATTATCATGGCTGTTAAGTGAATCTGGCTTCCCCATTGATTTTGCTTGTCAGGAGGTCGCAAAATGGAATCATGTGACCCCAGGACAATGCGACCGTCATAAATATGAGTTAGTTGAATTTTAATCATGTGACTTTGAGGAGGCTGCGGTGGTCGCAAGTGTGAAAAATGGTCATAAGTCTTTTTTTCCCCCCGTGCCGTTGTAACTTCAAACGGTCACTAAATGAATCGTCGTAAGTCGAGGACTGCCTGTGTATTGTTACTGTCCTGATAACTTAGTAACACGGCTGTAAAGAGAACCTGGCTTCCCCCTTGGCCTGCCAGAAGGTCGCAAAACGGGGATCATCGCATCACTCTGGGACACGTGCAAAGTGCAACCATCGTAAATACGAATCGGTTGCGAAATGTCTGAATTTTCATCTCGCGAAATTCCATGGGGGATGCTGCAACGGTCGTAAGTGTGAAAAATGATCATAAGTCACTTTTCCCCAGTGCCGTTGTAACTCTGAACGGTCCCTAAAGGAACTGTTGTTAAGTCGAGGACTATGTGTATGCTTGCTGGGGAATTCTGGGAGTTGAAGTCCACACAGCTGAAAGTTTTAAGTACACAAACACTTGTGTAGGGAAATACAGAAAGGAAAGCTGGATATTTTCTCCGCCCTGTCTTTCTTTGGACAGCAGAGGGCAGTGTTTTACTACAATTCAAGCATCGAACTCTTATCGCCAGTCACCTGGAAATCCTGCTTCTTGATTACCTGCGCTGGCACAACTAATCATAGCTAGTTTTATAGCATAGCATAGCATAGCATAGCATAGCATAGCATAGCATAGCAT
>WNWU01000097.1:742848-754635 GCA_012654045.1 Ptyas mucosa
AATAGAATAGAATAGAATAGAATAGAATAGAATAGAATAGAATAGAATAGAATTTTTATTATGGCCACAGACCAGAGTTATCATTAATATTAATATAAATGTTTTTCTTTATCTTTAAAGAAAGATTATGTTATCTAAATAATCAATGCCTTAGTCATATCTAATGAACACTGTATAAATACCACTGCAGTGGACCCAAATAATATAATGTATTACTTACAGGTACTCCTTGACTTATGACCAGAATTGGGACTACAGCTTCCATTGTTAAGTGACTTGCACCCAATTTTACAATCTTTTTTTTGCCATGGTGGTGAAGTGAACCAATACAGTTGTAAAGTGAATCAGGTGGCCGTTAAACGAATCTGGCCTTCCCTATTGATTTTGCTTGTCGGAAGACGGCTGGGAAGGATGAAAATGCTGGTCACATGACCCCGGTCCGCTATAAACATTGTAAATACAGATAGTCCTTGACTTACAACAGTTTTGTGTTTAGTGACTGTATTCTGCCCCAGCTACGGACCCCAAAGAACGCAGCACACACGAAGTCCGTTCAAACCTTGGTTTGCTAAACCAATCAGTCTTTTACAACAACGGCTGTTAATTAACTGCATTAACAGCCGCCAAGAATTCAAAGAATAATAACTGAAAGCTTACTGTGGTTGGCAGAATGCCCAGAAGCAAATTGCAGGAAGCTGATAAGATAAGCAAGACAAGACACGAAGGTATATGAACGAAGTTGTTCCCTGAAAATTGCTTCAGTCGGTGTTCTTCCTTAAATAGGCTAAGGGAGTGGCCAATTAGCCCCAAGCCTTACTCTCGAGGAGACCTCCTCCTGAGGAGCCACTCCTGCCTTTTGGCAGCTCTGCGCACCCGTGCATCGAGAAGAGGCTCCTCCTCTTCTTCCTCTTCACTTATGGAAGCTTCTGGAGGTTCTGAAGGCCCTGGCTGAATCCCCACCTCTGGCACCACACCAGCCTCCTCGCTGTCGGAATCAGCTACTAGCTGCACAGGCCGTGTACGGGCCACAACAGACTGTTTGAAGCTACAACAGCAGTGAAAAAGGTGACTTATGACCCTTTTTTACATTAGTGAATGTAATTTTTACATTAGTGAATGTAATTCACAGGGGCATGTGATTAAATTTCAGACACTCGACAACTGACTCATATTTCTGATAGTTGCAATGTCCCGGGGTCATGTGATAACTTTTTGCAATCTTCTAACAAGCAAAATCAATGGGGAAGCCAAATTCATTTAAAAAAAAAAATTATTAAACAGTTTTGTCTTTAAAAACAATCTAAAAAACAACCACAAATACATAAAAACAAAACAAAACACAGCAAACAATACCAGATTCATTTAATAACCGTTATTAACTTAACAATTACAGTGATTCACTTAACAACTGTGGTTAGAAAGGGGGAAATGAGGCAAAGTCACTTAATATTCTGTGTCCTAGAACAGGGATGTCCAAATTAGCAGTTTCAGGACTAGTCTCTTTAAGTCACTAAAACCACTAGGAATTGCTAGAATTAAATCACACAGAAATAATATAAATGTATAAGGAAAGCAGTGGTGAAATCCAAATTTTTTTACTATCAGTTCTGTGGGCATGGCTTGGTGGGCGTGGTGTGGCTTGGTGGGCGTGGCAGAGGAAGGATACTGCAAAATCTCCATTCCAACCCCACTCCTGGGGGAAGGATATTACAAAATCTCCATTCCCACCCCACTCTGGGGCCAGCTAGAGATGGTATTTGCCGGTTTTCCGAACTGCTCAAAATTTCTGCTACCGGTTCTCCGAACTGCTTAAAATTTCCACTACTAGTTCTCTTCACTGCTCAAAATTTCCGCTACCGGTTCTCCAGAACCTGTCAGAACCTGCTGGATTTCACCCCTGAAGGAAAGGGATTAAATGTGGAGAGACGGTGGGAGTATTAGCACTTACTGATTCTCATCCAGATCTCCAAATTTGCAGAGATATGGAAAATTATTCCGGATGATCTGGAATTCTTCTTGGGAAATATTCCCGTCTCCGTCGACATCAAAGTTCCGGAAAACAGACTAAAAGAAAAGAATGCTTTGGGATGAAGCCGGAAATCTATAGCTCAGAGTCTCCAAACTTGGCAATTTTAAGACTTGTGGATTAACACGTATGATGAATGGTTGCAGGAACTAAGACCCTTGGTGGCGCAGCAGACTAAAGCGCTGTTAAGTAGCACCAGCTGCCTGCAATTACTGCAAGTTCAAATCCCACCAGGCTCAAGGTTGACTCAGCCTTCCATCCTTCCAAGGTAGGTAAAATGAGGAGCCGGATTGTGGGGGCAATAAGCTGACTTTGTATAAATATACAAAAGTATGAAGGCTATTGCTTAGCGCATTGTAAGCCGCCCTGAGTCTCCGGAGAAGGGCGGCATATAAATCGAACCAATAACTAAATAAATAAATCATAGAACCCATTGTAGTGGCTCTTGGACAAAAATTTAGGCTTCTTTCGATTTCCTCTCCTTCCCTATGGCTGAATACTCAAAATTGGAGTATACGGATATTCATATACGGAAGGTATCCAGTTTGGGGGTGGGGGGGGAGGCTGAGCGGTGCAGAACTATTTTAAAACAGAATTATCCAACCGACAATTATTCTGCAGAACTGACTCATATTTTCCAAGAATCCTACCGATGTGCTAATGGGCCGGGAAGATCTTGAGTGAATTACGCAGGAAAGACATCTCTGCAGATACCACCCCACACAACACCCACTCCCTCTCCCTATTCCAGGTATCCCGGTTGGTTTCCTACCTCCACCATCTTCTCGATGTGTTTGCGTACGACCGCTTGATCTGGCTTCGGTTTGGGTACCGAGGCCCACTCCTCGATCATAACAGGCTGGGGCGGTGGGTTAGAGAACGTGGGGCTGGAAGGCTGGAGCAGAGAAGGGGAAGAAGATGGAAGAACAAAATCTATTTTTTTCCGAAATTGAAAAAAGAACATCGTGGAGTGACTCAAAGGAACCTACAACCATTCGTTTGGTGACCATTCGAAGTTACGAAGCCCCTGAAAAAAGTGCCGTTGTAACTTCGTAGTTACAACGCACATACCGTAGACTGGTTTCGGGGTTCGCGTTGAGAGTATAGCTTGACTCCTTCTTCTTTGGGGCAGCCCCTGAGATATTGGAAGAGTACTATCATGTCTCCCCTAGTCCTTCTTTTCATTAAACTAGACATACCCAATTCCTGCAACCGTTCTTCGTATGTTTTAGCATCCAGTCCCCTAATCCTCTTTGTTGCTCTTCTCTGCACTCTTTCTAGAGTCTCCACATCTTCTTTACATCGTGGCGACCAAAACTGAATGCAATATTCCAAGTGTGGCCTTACCGAGGCATTATAAAGCGGTATTAACACTTCACGGGATCTTGATTCTATCCCTCTGTTGATGCAGCCCAGAACTGTGTTGGCTTTTTTGGCAGCTGCTGCACACGGCTGGCTCATATTTAAATGGTTGTCCACTAGGACTCCAAGATCCCTCTCACCGTGACTACTATTGAGCAAGGTACTACATATACGGTACACAACTTGCCTCCAGAAGTTGTGAATGCTCCAACACTGGAAATTTTTAAGAAGTTGTCGGATAACCCTTTGTCTGAAGTGGTGTAGGGTTTCCTGCCTAAGCAGGGGGTTGGACTAGAAGACCTCCAAGGTCCCTTCCGACTCTGTTATTCTATTCTATTCTATTCTATTCTATTCTATTCTATTCTATTCTATTCTATTCTATTCTATTCTATTCTATTCCTAATTTCTATTCTATTCTATTCTATTCTATTCTATTCCATTCCTAATTTCTTTTCTATTCTATTCTATTCTATTCTATTCTATTCTATTCCTAATTTCTATTCTATTCTATTCTATTCTATTCTATTCTATTCTATTCTATTCTATTCTATTCCATTCCATTCCATTCCTAATTTCTATTCCATTCCATTCCATTCCTAATTTCTTTTCTACTCTACTCTACTCTACTCTACTCTACTCTATTCTAAATTACTTATGACTGGTTCTTACACTTACAACCATCGCACTGGGATCCAAATTTATGTCTTCGCCAAGCAGCACGCATTTAGAAGGGGTGCTGCATCCAGGGGTCATTTGATTGTCATGTGCAACCATTCCAAGGGGCCTCCAAAAAAAAAAAAGCAAAATCAATGGGGGAAGCTGGATTGGGTTAACGGCCATGCGATTCGCTTAACAGCTACAGTGAGTTGCTTATAACTGTGGCAAAAAAAAACAAAACCGGGGCTTGCTTAGCAGCGGCAATTCTAATTCCAATTGTGGTTGCAGATTGAGGATGATCTGCATATTGTAACAGTAAGAGAGATGGAAGGGACCTCGGAGGACATCTAGTCCAACCCCCTGCTCACGCAGGAGACCTGGGATTCGAACCGCCGCACTGCCGACCTTTCTGATCGACAAGCTCAGTGTCTTAGCCACTGATTGACATGACCACCCCCCCCACCTCCCATCCATTTCACCCATCCAGAGATGCTCAGCTTCCATATTTGTGTCGGGACTCACACCCCGCCTAGCACAGCTGGAGTGTGGCCCAGCGCATCCTTTCCCAACCAAGGTCTGGTCATCTAGTGGTGGGATTTGGTTGGTTCTATCCGGTTCGGGCGAATCGGTAGCGTCGACTGCTGTAGGTCCTGCCCACCTGCCTGGATGTTATGATGTCCTATTTCGCCATATGTTTTGAAGGCTGTGTGGATGCGCGGAAGGTTGGGCACATTCTAACCATCAGGAAATTCCTCCTTAGTTCTAAGTTGCTTCTCTCCTTGATTAGTTTCCACCCATTGCTCCTTGTCCTGCCTTCAGGGGCTTTGGAGAATAGCTTGACTCCCTCTTCTTTGGGGCAGCCCCTGAGATATTGGAAGACTGCTATCATGTCTCCCCTGGTCCTTCTTTTCATTAAACTAGACATACCCAGTTCCTGCAACCGTTCTTCCTATGTTTTAGCCTCCAGTCCCCTAATCCTCTTTGTTGCTCTTCTCTGCCCTCTTTCTAGAGTCTCTGTGTTGGCTTTTTTGGCAGTGCCCTACTCACAGTAGGGAAGGTAAGTGAATCCCACTTCTGCCCCCAATCCTGATTTGCAAGACACCTGCACCTACCGTAGACTTGTTTCGGGGTTCGCGTTGCAAAGAGAGTTGATAAATCTCCTCTTCTGTTTGGTATTGATCCAGGGAGACCTACAGGAAAGATAATCAATCGATCGATCAATCAATCAAAACTTCATTACGGTCACAAACCATAATGCACAGAAACACAGCCAAGTCAGAATAAGGAGCTGTCGACGGATCCCTTCCTACTCTCCAAAAGTGAGTATTTTTCAAATTCTTTTTTTAAAAGTAGTCCTCAACTTACGACCACCATTCAGCCCAATAATTTCCGTGGCTAAGCGAGACATTTGTTAAGTGAGTTTTGCCCCGTTTTACGACAGGCTTCTTGACAGGTTGTTAAGGGAATCCCTGCGGTTGTTCAATTCATAAAATGCAGCTGTATCTCTCTTTGTCACAGGTGTTAAGTTAATCCCTGCAAGTTAGCAACACGGTTGTTAAGTGAATCTGAAGGTCACACAATTGGATCACATGACACACACCCCCGGGGGACACTGCGACCGTCGTAAATATGAGCCAGTTGCAAAGCATTCGCATTTTGATCAGGTGACTCTGGGGAATGCTGCAACGGTCGTAAGTGCGAGAAGCGGTCATAAGTCACATTTTTCAGTGCCGTTGTAACTCCAAACAGTCACTAAACAAACGGTCGTAAATCGAGGACTTCCCTGTACAGGATCCTAAAGGAGTTTTTTTTTCTTGTTTCCTTCCCTGTACAGATAGTCCTTGACTTATCACCACAATTGGAACCAGAATTTCTATTGCTAGGCAAAGCGGCTGTTAAAAGAGAGCCGAGCCTTTTTTTTTTTTTGCCGTGGCTGTTAAGTGAATCACACCGTCATTAACAGAATCCAGCTTCTCCATTGACTTGGTTCAATGGGAGCCAGCTGGGAAAAAAAACACAGATCGTGTGACTTCAGGTTATGGCAACCATCATAAATACAGGTAGTCCTCGACTTACGACTACAACGGAGCCCCAAATTTCTGTTGGTAAGCGAGACAGTTGTTAAGTGAGTTTTGCCCCCTTTTCCCGACTTTTCTTGCCATGGTTGCTCAGTGAATCACTCTAAGTTATTAAGTCAGTAACTCGGTCATTAAGTGGCTTCTCCGGCTGACTTTACTTATGAGAAGGTTGCAAAAAGGGGAACATGTGACGTGACCCCAGGAGGACACTGCGACCGTCCTACATGCGAGTCCGTTGCCAAGCAGTCGAATTTTGATCAGGGGCAACCATGGAGGATGCTTGCAACGGTCGTTAAGCGTGAAAAACGACCCTACGTCCCTTTTTTCAGTGCCGTTCTAAAGTCAAATTTTCAGCACCGTTGTAACTTTGACGGGTCACCAAATGAACCGTGGTAAGTCGGAACATGCTACCATATGTGGTGGTTCTGCCCTGAGGCTTGAAAATATTGGCTTAAAATTAAAAATTGGCTACAGGAAATTACTAACGAACAATTAGATTTAGAACCGGAACTCTTCCTATTGGGGATCTTCAAAAAAGAAAAACATGTGAAGAGCACAAAATATCTAATATTACACATATGAACCGCTGCCAGGATGGCCTTTGCTCAATGTTGGAAACAGCCATGCACACCCGCAGAGAAACCTGTCATACAAAAGGTCATGAATTACGTAGAAATGGACAAATTAACGCTGAGTTTAAAAGACAAAGAGGCATCAATATTTTACAAGGTGTGGGAACAGTGGTGTAACTGGATAGAACGGAGATAGATTAAAGACAGATAGTTATTAAGTATAAGCAATAGATAAAATAAGAATGTAAATACGCACAATTTAATTTTTGTAAATAACACACGAATGACTGTCACACGAAAAACACAGGGGTGAAATCCAGCAGGTTCTGACAGGTTCTGGAGAACCAGTAGCAGAAATTTTGAGCAGTTCGGAAAACCAGCAAATACCACGTCTGGCTGGCCCCAGAGTGGGGTGGAAATGGAGATTTTGCAATATCCTTCCCCCTGGAGTGGGGAGGGAATGGGGATTTTGCAGTATCCTTCCCCCTGGAGTGGGGAGAGAATGGGGATTTTGCAGTATCCTTCCCCCTGGAGTGGGGAGGGAATGGGGATTTTGCAGTATCCTTCCCCCTGGAGTGGGAAGGGAATGGGGATTTTGCAATATCCTTCCCCCTGGAGTCGGGAGGGAATGGGGATTTTGCAATATCCTTCCCCCTGGAATGGGGAGGGAATGGGGATTTTGCAGTATCCTTCCCCCTGGAGTGGGGTGCAAATGGAGATTTTGCAGTATCCTTCCCCTGCCATGCCCGCCAAACCACGCCCACAGAACTAGTAGTAAAAAAGTTTGGATTTCACCACTGGAAAAACACCACAAATAGCTGTTGTTGAGTGATATAATTTTTTATGTTTTTAATGTAATAAAAGTTTATTAAAAGTGTATTAAAAAAAAAAGAACCGTCGAGGTAAGTCGAGGCACTACCTGTACAAAAAGAATTATCGACTGAGGAGCTCGGGGGGATCTTACCATGAGCAAGTTGAGCAGGTCGGGGTTCGCCTCGAACGGCGGGCGGATGCTTTGAACCATGGCCAGGTCGCTGAGGATGCTAAACAGCTGCTGCATCTTATTGCCGTTCAGGCGGGAGTGCGTCCGGTCCAGCCAATCGGGAAGGGCCACGTGAACGGCCACCAGGTCCTTGAGGTGGACTCCTAAGATGGGGAACTTGAACCCGACACACTCGGCAAAACACCGCCGGTAGCGGCTGTAATTCCCTGCCGAGGACAGCAACTCCAGCAGTGACTCCCAGACCTGCAACGGAGCAAAGGGGAGAAGCTGGTCTCCGCTAAGGAAGCTTTGAGGAGGGCATTGCCCCCATGAGGACTAGTCACTCGATTCTGTTTGTGGGGAGAAAACTCAGAACGTCTGGGGGGAGAAGAAACTGATGAAGAAACAAGGCATAAAACACCACAGCAGGTCCTTTTGTAAATTTTATTTTATTTTTATTTTCATCCCACCCTTGTTATATTTAATTAAATCGCACGAACAGAATCAAGTGGCTAGACCTCATGGGCAACGCCCTCCTTAAAGCTCATGAATGAATGATTCTCGCAAACAGAGAGAGGATAAAACAAGTAGCCATCATCTTTACGAAGAGATGTTTCTTTTCTTACTATCTTCCTATCTTCTGGATAGTTCTCTTATCTTTGAATATTGGTTTTTAAAATTGCTTTTTTAAAATCGGATTGCTGTTTATTTCAACAGTTGGGAGCCCACCCAGAGTCATTGTTCTATAAGGAGCTTCCCCACCCAAATGATCCAATTATTCCTCTTGGCCGCCGGCATTCATTGCTGTATCAGAGCTGAGTTGAAAAAGTGACCCGTGAGATCATCTGGTCCAGCCCTCGGACAATCCGACAGATAGCTCACGCACTTCCTACCAAAGGCCTCTGGGCAGGGGTGAAATCCAGCAGGTTCTGACAGGTTCTGGAGAACCGGTAGCGGAAATTTTGAGTAATTCAGAAAACCAGCAAATACCACCTCTGGCTGGCCCAGAGTGGGGTGGGAATGGAGATTTTGCAGTATCCTTCCCCCTGGAGTGGGGAGGGAATGGGGATTTTGCAGTATCCTTCCCCCTGGAGTGGGAAGGGAATGGGGATTTTGCAGTATCCTTCCCCTGGAGTGGGGTGGGAATGGGGATTTTGCAGTATCCTTCCCCTGGAGTAGGGAGGGAATGGGGATTTTGTAGTATCCTTCCCCTGGAGTGGGGAGGGAATAGAGATTTTGCAGTATCCTTCCCCTGGAGTAGGGAGGAAATGGGGATTTTGCAGTATCCTTCCCCTGGAGTGGGGTGGGAATGGAGATTTTGCAGTATCCTTCCCCTGGAGTGGGGTGGGAATGGGGATTTTGCAGTATCCTTCCCCTGGAGTGGGGTGGGAATGGGGATTTTGCAGTATCCTTCCCCTGGAGTGGGGTGGGAATGGGGATTTTGCAGTATCCTTCCTCTGGAGTAGGGAGGGAATGGGGATTTTGCAGTATCCTTCCCCTGGAGTGGGAAGGGAATAGATATTTTGCAATATCCTTCCCCTGGAGTAGGGAGGGAATGGGGATTTTGCAGTATCCTCCCACTGCCACGCCCACCAAGCCACACCACACCCACCAAGCCACGCCCACGGAACCGGTAGTAAAAAAATTTGGATTTCACCACTGCCTCTGGGCTCTCCTTAAGCCATAGGCGCCGTTATTTTGGTTCTGAGGGAATATTTTCCGAAAACAGGAGTGGCCCCAGGTTTCTCCCGGTCACACCCAGTCAACCTTTCTGACACCCCGAGCCTTCCGGTCTAGGTCCTCCTTATTGGTCTCAGCATCTGGTTCTCCCCCTATTGTTGTTGTTAGTTGCAAAGTCGTTTCCGACCCATCGCGACCCCATGGACGACGTTCCTGCAGGCCTTCCTGTCCTCTACCATCCTCCGGAGTCCATTGAAGCTCCCGCTGACTGCTTCCGTGACTCCATCCAGCCACCTCGTTCTCTGCCGTCCCCTTCTTCTCCTTTTGCCCTCCATCGTTCCCAGCATTGGGCTCTTCTCCAGGGAGTCCTTCCTTCCTTCTCATCAGGTGGCCAAAGGATTTGAGTTTCCTTTTCAGGATCCGGCCTTCTAGAGAGCAGTCAGGGTTGATCTCCTCTAGGACCGACTGGTTGGATGGCCTTGCAGTCCAAGGGACTCGCAGGAGTCTTCTCCAGCACCAGAGTTCAAAGGCCTCCATCCTTTGGCCTTCTCAGCCTTCCTTATGGTCCCAACTTTCACAACCATCCATTGGGGAAACCATCGCCTTGACTAGACGCACTTTTGTTGGCAGGGCGATGTCTCTGCTTTTTAGCATGCTCCCTCCCCCTATACACACCTGTCTTCCTTTACCTTTGTCGTCTCTGGACTCACAAAGCTGTGCGTCTCCTTTAGGCGAGAGATGGAACTGTGGCCCAGCCCACCGATCACGGCCATCAGGGTGTTGAAATTTTGCAGATGGAGAAGCCTCTGCAAAGGAAGGGAAGAAGGGGGCAGAGGTAGGAGGGGAGACAAGGGGAAGAGAGGCAATCAGTGTGGTCCCACCATCACACCCCACTCCCTTCCTCCGGCCTTCACTGTGGTCTCCCTTCCACTCGGCTCCTGCTTTGGCTCTGCTTTGATCAGCTCGCGGTCAGCTAAGAGCTGCCCCTGAACTGAGCTCTGGGAGGAAATATAGATGGTCCTTGACTTACAACCACGACTGACCCCAAAATTTGTAGTGCTGAGCGAGACCGTTGTTAAGTGAGTTTCGTCCCGTTTTATGACCTTCCTTGCCCCTGTTGCTAGGTGAATCACTGCAGTGGTTAAGTTAGCAACACTAACTTAACTAAGTGAATCCAGCTTCCCCATTGACTTTGCTTGTCAGAAGGTCGATCAAAAGGGAATCAAATGACATATTGCAACTGTCTTAAATTACTTGCCAGTTTCCACCCGTATGAATTTTGATCAGGTGAGCACGGAGATCAGTGGTGGGTTTCAAATTTTTTTTTTACAACCGGTTCTGTGGGTGTGGCTTGGTGGGTGTGTCATGGCTTGGTGGGTGTGGCTTGGTAGGCGTGGCAGGGGAAGGATACTGTAAAATCTCCATTCTCACCCCATTCCAGGGGAAGGATACTGCAAAATCCCCATTTCCTCCCCAATCCAGGGGAAGGATACTGTAAAATCTCCATTCCCTCCCCAATCCAGGGGAAGGTTACTGCAAAATCCCCATTCCCTCCCAATCAGCTGGGACTCGGGAGGCAGAGAATAGATGGGGGCGGGGCCAGTCAGAATTTTTACTGCCGGTTCTCCGAACTACTCAAAGTTTCCGCTACCGGTTCTCCAGAATTGGTCAGAACCTGCTGAAACCCGCCTCTGACGGAGATGTTACAACAGCCGTAAGTGTGAAAAAAATGATCCCAACTCACTTTTTTCAGTCCTGTTGTAACTTTGACCAGTCGGTAAATGAATGGTTATAAGTCGAGGACTACCTGTACTGCATTCTCTTTTTTTTTAACAAAAAATCTACAGTCATAGAATCAATGGTTATTAGCTTCCCTTCTCTCTCTTGCTGTTCGAAGAAAACCCATTTTACCAAAAATGGGATGGTGCAAACTTTACACCGTTCAGCATAGAGACAAATCAAACATGTTGGTGTTTGTTTGTTTTTTAATCTACCAGTGAATCTTACTGAGGGCCACAGAGCTTTTTTAGAAAATAACACAACTTGCAGCCACTGTTCAACTCAAGTTCTGAGTTATTCTGGGCAGTCGAAATAGCTGTAAACTAACGACCAAATTTGCAGTGTTTCTCAAGCATAGCTACTTTAAGAGAAGTGGACTTCACTTCCCAGGGGAGTTGATGTCCACCAGTCTTAAAGTGGTTAAGATTGAGAAACTCTGGGTTAGAAAGAGCTATCCATCCATTCATCCATCATTTATCTATCATCTATCTGTCTCTGTCTCTCTGTCTGTCTGTCTGTCATCCATCCATCCATCATTTATCTATCATCTATGTATCTATCGTCTCTGTCTGTCTGTCTATTATCCATCCATCCATCATTTATCTATCATCTATGTATCTATCATCCCTCTGTCTGTCTATCATCCATCCA
>WNWU01000097.1:790883-806599 GCA_012654045.1 Ptyas mucosa
TCTATCTATCTATCTATCTATCTATCTATCTATCTATCTATCTATCTTCTCTCCCTCTAATCCATCTGTCTGTCTGTCTGTCTGTTTATCTATCTATCTATCTATCTATCTATCTATCTATCTATCTATCTATTTTTCTACCCACCTACCTACCTACCTACGTATCTATCTATCTATCCATCCATCCATCCATCTAGAGAATAGAATAGAATGCAATGCAATGCAATATAAGTAGAATAAAAACTTTGTCACTTTAAATGTACACCAATCAGCATACATTAAAATGAAATTTCATTGCATTCAGCTCCCAAAAGATAACTATTATGCATATACCCCACATACACACACACACGACACAGAAACAGAGAGAGAGAGAGAGAGAGAGAGAGGGAGAGAGAGAGAAATTCATCAAGGAGGTGCAGAGGGCAGGAAAGAAATTAAGATTAAGGTGGTGGGGGGGGAGAGAAGAGAGATTCAGGTATGATGAATGGAACTGGTGGGATGTTGCAGCCCCCTCCCCAGTCAGCAACCCCAGCACAATGCCAGATCCCCGGGGGTCCCATGCATGCCTTACAATTTGGCATTGCAGGCTGCTCCGGTTGCCATGGCAACTGGCTCAGAGCTGGGAGTGGGGAGGGGGGGTGTCTAGAGGACCGGGTCCTAATTCAGCAGCATCTTCCTTCCTTCCTTCCTGCCAGTCCCCAAACGGTGCCGTCGTCGTCTCCGTCATGACGCAGGTGAAGGTGTGCGAGAGAAATCGTGCCCTTTTGTGCCTTACTTTCTGCATTTGGTACTTCTGGGTCGCTCCACCTGAATTTACCTGGATTAGCTTGAGCTTGGGCTCCAAATAGAAAGGAAGCATCAATCACGCCAAACAGCAAACCAAGGCTTATCCCCTAACCGAGATCAGCTGTTTGTGAAAAATGCAGCTGCCGAATATTTGAGCCTTCCTCAGGTGTGGCACAGAACCTCGGCGAAATTCAGCCAGCTGAGCCCAATAACTCCCCTCCCACAATCGCCTTAAATCACAAAAGACTCCCAATTGTAGCTCGTCTTGCCGGTTTAAAAACCCAGTCACAGTACGCCCCCTTCTGTTCAACGGCTGGCGTTCCCAGGCTAAATGGCAGCCTTGCCTCTGAGCATCCACAGAGAGCTTTTTTCTATCTGTCCTCGGGCCACGCTGAAAGAACGATTGGAACGGGAGACAAATCGCAGCCAAACTCTCTGCCCACCAACAAATCCTTGCACAAATTTTACTTAGTTTCTCCAACAACCAGCATCCAGGGCCAAGGCTGGGCTCCCTTGAGCATGTACAGAGTGCCTGTTCCTCACTGCCCGAAGCCCCCCCCCCAAAAATCAACCTCGCTCAACCAGAGTCTGCCTGGGGAGACTGTGGTTCAGAAGTTAAGTTGCATTAAAAGCAAAACAGCTTCAACTTTGTAAAAACGATGCCAGCCACCTGTTGGATTCGTCAGCTGGTGTTACGCAATCCCAGAAAACGGGCTACTCCCTTTATAAAACTGTCTTATGGGACCCGCCCGAATTGTTCTGCTCTGAGCTCATTTCAATTTTTAACCCAACTTTTATTAGTTGCATCCTCTTCACCTTCCACGTTTGAGGTCTACAGAAAAGAAATGCAATTTATTTCTGGTTTTGGGCAATCTTTGGGGAGAGCCAAAACAAAGTCTTGTTTCTCCCCCAAATCCTGGGATTTTCTTCCCCAATCCTCAATTTGTCCTTCCTTCTCAGCCTCCGGAGTTAAGCATTAAAAAAAATTGCCCAGGACCCATTATTGCCATTTGCAGCCCGAAAGAGTGAAATGTACTTCCAAAAATCTCCTCTGAAAGTTTTTTTTAAAAAAGCAATTTTTTAAAAAAAAACTAGTTCCACAGGGATTTTGTGTTAGTTTGTTATAGCCAGAAGAACAAAGTGTTTTGGGGGGCAAGAAACTTAAAGGAACTTTTAGAAATGGGTTTTATATACAACGTGCAATGCAAACCCAGCTGGATCAAATGCTTTTTACTTTTATTATGCTTGGTCGGGCAGTCAGCCAGATGTGCTGACTTAGATTTGGCATTTTTGTTTACCTACCGAGTCCTTCCCAAGAACCTGGGAGAGGCAGATGTGCCTGTCGGATGGCATTAAAAGTATCATCACAGGATAGAAAGCTTTCCAAGTATAACTGCCGTTTGCAAGGGCCCAATGTTGCTCCAGATGTTTTCGGATTACATCCAAGGTGCCTATTACTAATAGGACTAATTTATTTATTTATTTATTCTTATTTATATGCCGCCCTTCTCCGGAGACTCAGGGCGGCTTACAGTGCGTTAAGCAATAGCCTTCATACTTTTGTATATTTTATACAAAGTCAGCTTATTGCCCCCACAAACCGGGTCCTCATTTTACCCACCTTGGAAAGGATGGAAGGCTGAGTCAACCTTGAGCCTGGTGAGATTCGAACTTACAGTAATTGCAGGCAGCTGGATGTTAAATGCTGCCTTGTAGGAGGCATTAGCCTCCTAATCTTTCTTTTGTCCCAGTTGTTCTTCTTCTGTTTGCAGATCTTTCTATTTTGTCATTTTTCTCCAGTTCTAAGACCACACCTGGAATAATGGATCCAGTTTCGGTCGCCACATTGCAAAAAACACGTAGAGTCTTTGGAAGGAAGGCAGAGAAGAGCAACGAAAATGATTCGGGAGGCTAAAACATGGAGAACAGTTATAGGGATTGAATGTGTCTAGTCTAGTGAAGGGACGCGGTGGCTCGGTGGCTAAGACACTAAGCTTGTCGATGGAAAGGTCTGCAATTCGGCGGTTCGAATCCGTAGTGCCGCAGTTTGAAAACCTAGCAGTTTGAAAACAGGTAAAAAATGCAAGTAGAAAAATAGGGACCCCCTTTGGTAGGAAGTTAACAGCGTTCCGTGCGCCTTTGGCGTTGAGTCATGCCAGCCACATGACCACGGAGACGTCTTCGGACAGCGCTGGCTCTTCGGCTTTGAAATGGAGAGGAGCACCGCCCCCTAGAGTCAGGAACATCTAGCACGTATGTGCGAGGGGAACCTTTACCTTTACCTTAGTCTAGTGAAAAGAAGGATTTAGGGTTGACAAAAGCCTCTGATGATAGCGTGGCTCAGCTGGGGGGGGGGGCAGGGATTTCTGCTACTGGTTCTCCGAACCACCCACCGCCATCACTACCGGATCGCTCAATCCGGTCCGAACCGGGAACATTTCACCCCTGCTTTAAGTGTACACAAAAGAAAAGATACGGTTAAGGTTTAGATCTTGTCTTTCCATCTTGTAGAAAAGGGTTTCTCATTTTTGCCCACTTTAAGACGGGTGGACTTCCAACTCCCAGAATTCTCCAGCTGGGGAATTCTGGGAGTTGAAGTTCACCCATCTGAAAAGTGTCCGAAGTTGAGAAATGCTAGTCTAGTGAAGAGAAGGACCAGGGGAGACAGGATAGCAGTCTTCCAATATTTGAGGGGCTGCCCCAAAGAAGAGGGGGTCAGTTTATTCTCCAAAGCACCTGAAGGGCAGGACAAGAAACAACAGATGGAAACTAATGAAGGGAGAGAAGCAACCTGGAATTGAGGAGAAACTTCCTAACGGCGAGGACAATTAACCAGTGGAACAGCTTGCCACCAGAAGTTGTGGGTGCTTCATCCCTGGAGATTTCCAAGAAGAGATTGGACAACATTTGTCTGAAATGGTTGGAAGATTCGGGGAATGAGCTCTGGGGCTCTTCTCAGAGAATGCTCCAACACTGGAAGTTTTAAAGAAGATGTTGGATAACCATTTGTCTGAAGTGGAGTAGGGTTTCCCGCCTAAGCAAGGGGTTGGACTAGAAGACCTCCAAGGTCCCTTCCAACTCTGTCATTCTATTCTATTCTAACGGATGGACAGGCCCAGTCTCTGCATTCAACTCCTGCCGTTTTAACGCAAAACCTGGGTAGCTTTTCGTCGGCGAAGGAAAATTGTGAGAGCGCTCGCAAGGAGGGGGGGGGTTATTTTTAGCTTCCTTTTCCCAAATGCAAAAGAACAGCTGTTGCGGCCTGTTTTGCTCGAGAGGGGGGTTAATGAGAGCGAGATTATCCACTCCCTGCCAATTTTTTTATTTTCCTTTTCAAGGGCCCCGTTTGACCCTCTTCGTCAGGCTCTGTTGACTGGGGAAGGGCGCCTCAAATCCATGTTGTTATTTGGCCCTGTCCAGATGTGTCCGACTCCAAATCTCAGCACTCCCCAATCAGGGCCGGAACACTTAAATCTTCAAAAAGGTGCTTTAAAACTAAAGTTTATTTATCTAGCCTTTCCCAGCAACTGAAAATGGTAGCAAACAAAATAGGGCAAGCAATTACATATATGTTTGGTATTTATTTCCTCCTTGGCAAACGCATTGTGATTTTTAGGAGTGGGGTTTTAGAGGGTTGGAAAAATGGTTCCAGGCTGAATTCGTCGGCCTTTTTTCTTTTTTGCAGAAAAAAGCCTGCTGTTGAACGCTGCATTTTTCCAAATGAGAAGATACTTAGTAATCATATGAGACCTATCAAATGATTCTCTGCTGATCCATTTCCTGAGTCAAGAATAGGTAATTATTTTTTTAAAAAAAGTTATTTTCATTAATAATTAAGAACCATGTTTTAATTATTATTATTATTATTATTATTATTGATAGATAGATGTTAGACAGTTATATAGAAGATAGAGGCATAGATAATAGAGAGAATAGATATGTATAAGAGATAGATATTATTTTATTTCATTTTTTTATTTTTATTTATATTTATATGCCGCCCTTCTCCGGAGACTCAGGGCGGCTTACAATGCGTTAAGCAATAGATAGATAGATAAAAGATAGATAGATAGATAGATAAAAGAGATGAAGAATAGAGATAGATAGATAGATAGATAGATAGAAGTTAGATAAAGAATAGAGATGATAGATAGATAGATAGATAGATAGATAGATAGATAGATAGATAGAAGTTAGATAAAGAATAGAGATGATAGATAGATAGATAGATAGATAGATAGATAGATAGATAGACAGATAGATAGATAAAGGTAAAGGTTCCCCTCGCACATATGTGCTAGTCGTTCCTGACTCTAGGGGGCAGTGCTCATCTCCGTTTCAAAGCCGGAGAGCCAGCCTATCCAGAGACGTCTCCGTGGTCATGTGGCTGGCATGACTCAATGCCAAAGGCGCATGGAACGCTGTTCCCTTCCCACCAAAGGTGGTCCCTATTTTTCTACTTGCATTTTTTACCTGCTTTCAAACTGCTAGGTTGGCAGAAGCTGGGACAAGGAACGGGAGCTCACCCCGTTACGCGGCACTAGGGATTCGAACTGCAGAACTGCCGACCTTTCGATTGACAAGCTCAGCATCTTAGCTACTGAGCTACCGCGTCCCTGATAGATACATAGATGATACATAAATGATAGCTAATAGAGATGATACAGATAATAGATTAGGTAGGTAGGTAGGTAGGTAGGTAGGTAGGTAGGTAGATAGATAGATAGATAGATAGATATGGATGGATGGATGGATGGATGGATGGATGGATGGAGGTAAAGCTATATAAATATATTCTTTTGCAAAAGTTATTTTGAACCCAAAGGCATGATTCCATGTCACATTAGAGTATAATATCCTGTTAATTAAGCTACGTATTATAAATGAATATTCAATGCACTTGAGCAGAATAGTAAAATATTTATTTATTAAATTTATAAGCCTCCCATTTCACCTAGATGTGACTTAGGTGGCTTCTTCTTGTTGTTAGTTGCGAAGTTGCGACTCCATAGACCATGTTCCTCCAGGCCTTCCTGTCCTCTACCATCCTCCCAAGTCCGTTTAAGCTCCCGATGACTGCTTCAGTGACTCCATCCAGCCACCTCGTTCTCTGCCGTCCCCTTCTTCTTCTTTTGCCCTCCATCGTTCCCAGCATTGGGCTCTTCTCCAGGGAGTCCTTCCTTCCTTCTCATCAGGTGGCCAAAGGATTTGAGTTTCCTCTTCAGGATCCGGCCTTCTAGAGAGCAGTCAGGGTTGATCTCCTCTAGGACTGACCGGTTGGATGGCCTTGCAGTCCAAGGGATTCGCGGGAGTCTCCTCCAGCCCCAGAGTTCAAAGGCCTCCATTCTTGGGCCTTCTCAGCCTTCCTTATGGTCCAACTTTCCCAGCCGTCCATTGCAACTGGGAAAACCATCGCCTTGACTAGATGCACTTTTATTGGCAGGGTGATGTCTCTGCTTTTTAGTACGCTGTCTAGGTTTGCCATCTAGATGGCTTACGTCCAATTAAAAGCAAGATAAAATATTATTAAAAAATAAGTGTTAGCATTAATATTTATAGTAATTTTAGCACGATATTTATAATAGAAACAGTCGAATATACTACTCCATTAAGGCATCAAGCAAGTTTTTTTTTGTTTGTTTTTTCCTCTCCCACTTTATTTTCAGCAAACACATCTGTTCACTTCTGACTTGTGAACCTTGCCCAAAAAAAATCCCGGCCAAGCCTTCGCGCACTCGTGCCCAAGCGCCATATATTTTTCACCCATCATAAAACCCCCTGCTCTCCCAGGCGACAAGCTCATAAAACCTCACCGTTCAGTTATTCATGGGCGGCAACCCCCCCCAACCTCCCCCCCCCCAAAAAAAATCCAGGGCTAACTTGGGAATCTGTTCGATTGACTTCGCCGGCTTCCCGAGGCTCCGTTCCACTTGAAAAAACCTGCTGAGCTTTTAATAAAACTCATCGCAGCTGGAATGCAATCTCCAGTTCCTAATTAAAAGAGCAAACCGGCTTTCCGAGAAATTGGGGGAGGGGGGGGGCTCCCGTTGCCGTAGCTCAAGAGCGAGAAATTTTGCTGGAGGGGGTTTTGAAAAAAACAACAACAATAACAACAAACCCCCAGTTTTTGCTGGAGATTTTATTTTATATTTATTTTATTTTGTGTTCCTCTTTGGGAATTTGTTGCCGGAAGTAGTTCCTGACTTACGACTATCATAACTGAGCCCAACATTTTTGACGGTTGTTTCAGTGAGCTTTGCCCCATTTTACAACCTCCCTTGCCCCAGTTGTTAAGTGAATCGCTGCTGTTATTATTAAGCACGGATGTTAAGTGAATCCTATTGACTTTGCTGGTCGGACTACGGGTGAGCTGCTGGGGGTTCGGGAGAATCTCTAGCTAAGATTCTGTGCAGTTCAGAGAACCCCCAAATCTCACTCCTGGCTGGCCCCGCCCCACACACGCAGCCCCACCCCTCCCAGGTGTCTCCACGTGGCACGTTTTGGATGCAAGTAAGTGCAGGGAGTAGGCTAAGGGGGGGCAAAAAAACAGGCCTACCGGAAGTTTGGGAAGAAGTTCCAGAGGGCCTCCGGAGCCTGGGGAGGCCGTTTTCGTACTCTTGGAGGTTTGAGGAAAGCCTCCGGGAGCCTGGGGAGGGCAAAAACACCCATCCACCCCCGCTGTGGTGCCACGCCCACCCAGCAACCGGGCAGAGAACCCCTTGCTAAAAATTTTGAAGCCCACCCCTGGGTAAGACGGTCGCAAAAGGGGATCGCGTGACCCTGGGATATGGCAGCCGACATAAATACACGAGTGGCCAAGTGTCCAAACTGACCATGATGGAGATGCTACAATGGTCGTGTGAAAAATAGTCAGAAGTCCCTTTTTTCAGTGCCGTCGTAACCGGTCATTAAATGAAAGGTTGTAAGCTGAGGTGTTTCTCTCACCATCTCGTCCAAAAAACCTTGAAAGCCTCCTTATCCCCTCCTTAAGAGACCCCGTATCCTTGTGGGCCAGGCCTTTGAGTAGATTGTCCTCCAGCACCACAACCGCTGAACAGAAAAGAACAGATTAAAAGAGTTGGAAGGTGTTCTGACCTCGGCTTCCTTAGCACAATCTTAGTCCCGTAAAACCTCTTTTATTCATACGACTGTAAATTACTTTCATTTAGAGTCCGCAAGGCTTGATAAACAGTCTTTCAGAGGAAGGTTATCAACACCCACCTTATCTCTCTTGGAACGCTGCCAGAGAACTAATTTCCAGACCCAGGGCAAGGCCAAACTTGGCACAGAGTCACAAACACAATTTTCAAATCTTGAATCGGCCAGATGAATGAATTGCTTCCTGCAAAAGCTCAGGTCCCGTTCGCTCTTCTTTTATATCTTATGGGAGGGGCCAATCGTCTCCAAGCCTTACTCCCAAGTCGACCCTGTTTCCTTAATTGTTCTTGTCATCTGGCAGCTCTGCACATACGCACACTGGGAGCAGGCTCCCACTGTTCTTCTGCCTCACTGCTTTCAGACTTCAGAGGCTGCACATAATTATCAGATGGCCTTGGCCCCCTCTCCGCCTCAGACGCAGAGCCCTCGTCCGAGCTTTCCCCAGCCCCTAGGACTGGCCCAAGTTCCTCCCCTACCTCCTCACTGTCCGACTCCGCTGTCCACCAGCAGACCGCAACAGGTACTTTTGGAGAATAGTTTTGACTTCTGCTTTTCTCCCTGCAGTTCTTCAAAGACAAAGAGCTGCGTCTGAAGCAGGAGTATTTCGTGGTGGCCGCCACGCTTCAAGATATCATCCGCCGCTTCAAATCCTCCAAGTTCGGCAGCCGTGATCCTGTCCGCACCTCCTTCGACGCTTTCCCAGACAAGGTACCCAACAAGCGCGGCTTCGGGATGAGTGGTGCATCAGGCAATCTGTGTCTCCAGGAGGTTTCGGTGGGTGGGAAAGACCAGCGGACGAGCCTTGGGGGTCACGTTTCTTAGGGAACCGGCAGAGACCCCATCTCGGGGTGTGTGTGTGTGTGTGTGTGTGGTCTTGATTCAGCCTCCGTTTGAGCTTTCAAGTCCTGTTTTTCTTCTCCTCCCTTCTGTGTGAGTAAGAAGAATAATTTCTCTGCTTCCTTGGTTGTATGTCCATTTTTGGTATCTGGCCAACCGTGGGGCTTGGACTGTGATGGAGAACCTACGGCACGGGCGCCAGAGCTTTCTCTGTGGGCACGCATGCCATCGCCAGCTGCTCTTCTGGTTTCTGGTGTGCACATGTGCACTGGCTTACTGGTCTTTGCAGGCCACAACAGAAGGCACCTTGTAAATCATCTGTCTGTCTGTCTATCTATCTATCTTCTCTCACTCTAACCCATCTGTCTGTCTGTCTGTCTGTCTGTCTGTCTGTCTGTCTGTCTGTCTATCTATCTATCTATCTATCTATCTATCTATCTTTATCTATCTATCTTCTCTCACTCTAACCCATCTGTCTGTCTGTCTGTCTGTCTGTCTATCTATCTTCTCTCCCTCTAATCCATCTGTCTGTCTGTCTGTCTATCTATCTATCTTCTCTCCCTCTAATCCGTCTGCCTGTCTGTCTATCTATCTATCTTCTCTCACTCTAACCCATCTGTCTGTCTGTCTGTCTATCTATCTATCTTCTCTCCCTCTAATCCGTCTGTCTGTCTGTCTGTCTGTCTATCTATCTATCTTCTCTCACTCTAATCCGTCTGTCTGTCTGTCTAATCTATCTATCTACCTACCTACCTATCTATCTATCTATCTATCTATCTATCTATCTATCTATCTATCTATCTATCTTCTCTCCCTCTAATCCATCTGTCTGTCTGTCTAATCTATCTATCTATCTATCTATCTATCTATCTATGTATCTATGTATCTATCTATCTATCTATCTATCTATCTATCTATCTATCTATCTTTCTTTCTTCTCTCACTCTAATCCATCTGTTTGTCTGTTTGTCTGTCTGTAACACACTGTGAAATGGGATATAAGTCTAAGGGCTATTGCTATCTAGTTCATCACCCCAAGCAGGAGACCCTACATCATTTCTGACCGAGGGCAGTCCAGTCTCTTCTTAAAAGCTTCCAGGGATGAAGCTCCCACAACTTCCAAAGGCAACTTCTGTTCCATCGATTGATGGTTCTCGCTGTCAGAAGATTGAGCTGGATTCACACCAGGTTCAAACACAATTGGTTAATTTGACAGTCAGCGAGGTTTGGAATCCAGTCTTTGGGTTTTAGGGTGTTGTGTGAACTGGCCTTTGCTTCTCCTGGTTCATCAATGACGCCCGTTGCGGGGATTTGTCTAACTGAGCCCGCTGTAGAACTCACCAAAGGGATTGGCTGCATTGGCCACCAGGGGGCACCAAACGGCCACGTTGATCCTTCCTGGGAACTATCCAAACATACATAGCCAGATGTTGTCCAGGTAGTCCTAGACTTACGACCACCACTGAGCCCAACGTTTCCGTCACTCAGCGAAACATTTGTTAAGTGAGTTTGGCCGGCTTTGCGACCTTTCTTGCCGCATTTCCTCCAGTGAATCACCGCAGTGGATAAATTAGCAACCCGGTTGCAGTGGTGAAGTCTCAATTTCTTTCCTACCGCTTCTGTGGGCGTGGCTTGGTGGTGGTGGGTCATGTGACCGGGTGGGCGTGTCTATGTAACCGTGTGACTGGGGGATCGAAAGACAGAAATTCACTAACAATGTCCTGCTGGAGCAGGGTTTGACTAGATGACCTCCAGGTCCCTTCGAGCCCTGGATTATCCTCTGAAGCTGCGTCTAGTACCAGGTTTGTTGTCCTTCCTTCCTCTCCTTATTCCCTCCCTCCTTCTCTCCTTCTCTCCTTCCTTCCTTCCTTCCTTCCTTCTCTCTCTCTCTCTTTCTTTTTCTTTCTCTCTTTCTCTCTCTCTCTCTTTCTTTCAAAAACTGACCCCCCGCATTTTTGGCCTAGCAGGCTTCAGGGACGCCTGCTGGGAGCAAAAACAGACTCCCACCCCACCTCACTCCCGTAAAAAAAAGGTTCCGAAAATCGCGCGCTACAGCCGCGATCATCTGAGCCTTTTTTTTTTTTATATCTTTTAAAAGCATTTTTTTACTACCGGTTCACCAGAGCTGGTAATAAAAAAATGCCTAAAAAGTTTTTTTTTAAAAAAAATTCCAACGATCAGCTGAGCGACCCACGATCGTCAGAACTTTTTTTTTTTTTTTTAACTTTTTAAAGCATTTTTAACTACCCGTTCTGGAGAACCGGTAGTAAAAAAATGCTAAAAAAGTTTTTAAAAAAAGTTTTACTTTTTAAAGCATTTTTAACTACCGGTAATAAAAACATGCTAAAAAAGAAAAAAGTTCCGACGATCACGGGTGGCTCAGCAGATCGTTGGAACTTTTTTAAAAAAACCCGTTTTTTACTACCAGTTCGGCGAACCTGTAGCATTTTTTACTACCGGTTCGTGCGAACCAGACCGAACCGGTAACATTTCACCCCTGCCCAGTTGATAAGTAAACCTGGCTTCTCGGTTGACTTTGCTTGTCAGAAAGGCATATTTCTGATTTGTTTTACTTTTATCTCAAGCAACGACTACATTTCCACCATTGATGTATTCAAGTTTCTTGTGCGGTATTTTTTTTCCCCCTCCCGGATGAGAGCAGCTTCTGCCTCCCTAATCCTTCCATCCATTCTTTTCCCCTGCACACGTTGCGTAAAATCGAAATTCCTCCAGAACGGGAAAAATCGAAGCATCAGCTTGGCTCCCTTTTTAGCGCGCTTAGTTCATTTATTTTTAATTAATCTTTTAATTAGCACTTAAATGCTCTTTACTGCTATATTCATAAATATTTTAGCCTAGTTTATATTGCGTATACGTCTCATGAAAATATTAACAAAATGCCACCTGGGCTGAGTGCGGAAAGATTTAAAACTGCTTTTTTGGGGATCAATTACAGGTAGAAAATTTTGAGCGATGCGTTTAAAGGAAAACCGCTGAGGTTTTTTTTCTTCCTTAGTGCCTCGTCTCTTCCGTGCAGTTTTAGCATTGCGGCCTCTTTGAGCTCACCGTTATTTCCAAAGGAGAGTTAGAGAAGCATTCTCAACCCTAATTGAAATACCAATTTAAAAAGCAACAGGAACACAAGCCTGATGAGCAAATGAGGGCTCCGCAGGGAAGAAAAAGCCATTTTTAGCATATCCCTAAAGATTTTAAGGGACGCAATGGCTCAGCGGCTAAGACTTGTCGATCGAAAGGTTGGCAATTCAGCGGTTCGAATCCCTAGCGCCGCGTAACGGGGTGAGCTCCCATTGCTTGTCCCAGCTTCTGCCAACCTAGCAGTTCGAAAGCAGGTAAAAAAATGCAAGTAGAAAAATAGGGACCCCCTTTGGTGGGAAGGGAACAGCGTTCCGTGTGCCTTTGGCGTTGAGTCATGCCAGCCACGTGACCACGGAGACGTCTTCGGACAGCACTGGCTCTTCGGCTTTGAAACGGAGAGGAGCATGCTTTCCAGCCCTCTCTAAGCGGTTTACAGAGTCAGCCTCTTGTCCCCCAACAATCTGGGTCCTCATTTTACCGACCTCGGAAGGATGGAAGGCCGAGTCAACCTTGAGCCTGGTGAGATTCGAACTGCCGAACTGCAGCTAGGAGTCAGCTGAAATAGCCTGCAGTACTGTACTCTAACCGTTGCGCCACCTCAGCTCTATGCTAGCAGTGTTCCAATATTTGAGGGGGGCTCCTATAAAGAGGACGGGGGGGGGGGGGCAACCTATTCTCTGCAGTAACTGAAGGCAGGACAGGAATTAACTAGTAATTAGCAAACTAATCAAGGAGAGAAGCAACCTAGAACTAAGGAGAAATTTCCTGACGGAACAATTAAGCTTTGCCTCCAGAAGTTGTAAGTGCCCCATCACTGGAAGTTTTTGAGAAGAGTTTGGGCAACCATTTGTCTGAAATGATGTAAGGTTTTCCTGCTTGAGCAAGGGGTTGGACTAGAAGACCTCCAAGATCCCTTCCAGCTCTATTTGGATTGATTGATTGAAATGATATAGAGCCATGATGGTGAACCTATGGCACACGTGGCACAGGTGGCACACGGAGCCATATCGGTGGGCATATCAGCTCTGGCACACATGCGCGCACCGGCCAGCTGATTTTCGGGCCTTCTGAGCCCACTGGAAGTCGGCAAACAGGTCATTTCCGGCCTCCAGAGGGCCTCCAGGGGTGCGGGGAAGGCCATTTTCGTCCTCCCCAGGCTCCTAGAAAGGCTCTGGAGCCCGGAGAGGGCGAAAAATGGGCCATCATATACCAAAAGCGAGGGATGTGTGGGGGAGGGATCAAGCACACATGGGCAGAGGTGGGGTGCATAGAATTATGGGTGTGGGCACGCATGTGTGCAACCCCCCTCGCTTTTGGCACGCGATGGCAAAAAGATTAGCCATGACTGATATAGGGTCCCCTGCTTGAGCAAGGGGTTGGACTAGCAGACCTCCAAGGTCCCTTCCAGCTCTGTTAGTTATTCTGATTTGCAACCTCCAAAACTTTCCTGTCCACGCAGCCCCCATTTCTCTGTGGTGCAACAGAACCGCAGCTAAAGGTGATTGCCAACTTCGCAATCTGCTTGACGTGCGAGGAATTGGACGCCACTCAAAACAGGTCTTTTTCGGTGTTCTTTTAAAAAAAAAAAAAGCTGACATCCCACCCCACGGCTCCCCAAAGCTGCCCTTGTTTTCAGAGCAAGAAAAATTAAGCAATGTGTTTGTTTGTTTGTTTTTTTAAAGGAAAAAGAAAGAGCTTCCAGCAGTCAGGAATGTTTTAAAAGCTTTATTTTTTTTTTTAAATTTCCCTTTTGCTTCTATCTTCCGGTTTGCAACCCCTTTCCTCATTTCACAATGACCGGAAGGATTGTGTAATTTTTTTGTTTTGTTTTGTTGAGCTGAATAACCAACTCTCCTTCCCCTTCTGAGCCCGGCTTTTTTGCAGACCCTCCCTCTCAAAAGCTGCAAAAGAAGTTTTTTCTCACACTAGGAAGGGGAAGGAAGCACAGGAGAAATACGAAGGAAAGAGTGATGGTGATTTTTTTTTTTAAAAAAAAAAACATACCGAGGGGGAAGCTAGGAAGGTGAGGGGGTCCTTCCTAACACTTCCCCCTCGGTGACACGTTGGGGGCTTGGCCGAGATGGAAAACTGTGTTGCAGCCGAGCCGCCCCCCAGTTGCTGGGGGGTAACAGGGCAGGGGGAGATAGGGTGGTGGGTGCTCATTCCCGAGGCTCATCGGGGGCAGGGATCTTTGCACGGGTGGGCTCGACCCCCCAGATCTCGCGGGCATACTGGGCGATGGTGCGGTCGCTCGAGAACTTCCCGGAAGTCCCAATGTTCCGGATCACCTTCTTTGTCCACTCCTTGGTGTTCTGCGGAAGGCAAGAAAGAGAGGAATTGAGAAAAGGAAAGAAAATCGTTTTCCGCCTTTTTTTTTTTAAAAAAAATACATTTTTAGTGGACGTTTTATATAAAAACTAACACAAAGTAAGAGAGAGAAAGGGAAAGAAAAAAAAGAACGAAAGAAGGAAGGAAAGGAAGGAAGCTGAGAGAATGAAGGAGAAGAAAGAGAGAGAGGGAGAGAAAGAAAGAAAGAATAGGGAAGGAAGGAAAGAAGGAAGGAAGATGAGAGAAGGGAGGAGAGGAAAGGACAGGACAGGACAGGAAAGGAAGATAAAAGAAGGGAAGGGAAGAAGGAAAGGAAAGAAGGAAAGGAAAGAAAAGAGAAGGGTAGGAGGGAAGGGAAGGGAAGAGAAGGAAAGGAAAGGAAAGGAAAAAAGGAAAGGAAAGGAAAGGAAAGGAAAGGAAAAGAGAAGGATAGGAGGGAAGAGAAGGAAAGGAAAGGAAAGGAGAGGAGAGGAAAAGAAAGGAAGAAAGGAGAAGGGTAGGAGGGAAGGGAAAGGAAGAGAAGGAAAGGAAGGGAAAGGAAAGGAAAGGAAAAGAAAAGAGAAGGATAGGAGGGAAGAGAAGGAAAGGAAAGGAAAGGAAAGGAAAAGAAAGGAAGAAAGGAGAAGGGAAGGAGGGAAGGGAAGGGAAGGAAAGGAAAGGAAAAAAGGAAAGGAAAGAAAAGGAAAGGAAAGGAAAAGAAAGGAAAAGAAAAGAAAAGAAAGAAAGAAAGGAGAAGGGTAGGAGGGGAGGGGAGGGGAGGGAAGGGAAGGAAAGGAAAGGAAAGGAAAGGAAAACTTCCATTTTCTATTGTAGCAAATATAAATACCATCGCGACTTATGACTAATGGGCAGGCTTCATCACAATTGTAAGTCACATCACAAACAATCAGAACTATTAAAACCATTTTAAAAAATCACCATTGCCGAGAATATAATCCAATTTACCAAAAAATATGGCCCTTTACCCGATGCACTTATTACAGATTTGCACTTGGGGTCTCTTTAGAAATCGATCTCACGATTTTAAAGAAAATGGTTAAGATGATGGATAAAAGAGCGAAAAATGGGGGAAAAATATTTTTTTTATCCTTATATTTCAGCATCCGTACCCCTAATCTTTCTCTTTTGTTAGACTAGGCATCCTGCAACCATTCTTAACAAAATGTTTTAACCTCCGGCCCCCATAATCATCTTCATTGCTCTTCTCTGCATTCTTTTTCCAGAATCTTTCCTCAACATCTTTTTTTGAATCGTGGTGACCAGAACTGGATGCAAAATTTAATTTTAATCAACTGGATTAACTCCCGTGTTTCCCCGAAAATAAGACCCTGTCTAATTTTTGTTTTTTGAACCCTGAAATAAGCGCTTGGCCCTTTGCCATGCGCTCAAAAGCCCAATTGTTCTTATTATCAAGGGATGTCTTATTTTGGGGGAAACAGGATATCTGTCTATCTATCTATCTATCTATCTATCTATCTATCTATCTATCTATCTATCTATCTATCTAT
>WNWU01000097.1:809966-822686 GCA_012654045.1 Ptyas mucosa
TATTCTATTCTATTCTATTCTATTCTATTCTATTCCTATTTCTATTCCATTCCATATTTTATTTTCTATTCTATTCTATTCTATTCTATTCTATTCTATTCTATTCTATTCTATTCTATTCTATTCTATTCTATTCTATTCACAAGCCAAGTTAACGGGGAAGCCAGATTCTCTTAACACCCCGTGTGACTAACTGAACAATTGCAGCGACTTACTTAACAACGGTGGCAAGAGGGGTCATAAAATGGGGCAAAATTCACTTAACAACGGTCTCACTCAGCAACAGAAATCTGGGGGCTCAGTGTGGGGTCGTAAGTCGAGGACTACCTGTACATGCTACGTCCATGTCCTAACACAGTCTTACGAGCCTTGTCTTAATATCCTTGTTGCCTCCTTTATCATGTGTTTATTAGTGTCGTATATCAGTAACTGCGTGACTTCTGTAGATGCCATGCGCTAAATAAATAAATCCTGGTGCCAAGCACGTTAAGACTCATAAAATCCAAAGGCTGGAAAGGACCTTAGAGGTCTTCTAGTCCAGCCTCCACGATCAGCCTGTGGCTGCCTTGAACAGGGATTCTAACCCCCTCCGGCTCGTACCCCTTCTTGTCCAGCTCATCCACATCTTCCACGCGCATGCCAAAAATGAACAGGTTTTGCTCGCCGGCTTCCTCTGCCATCTCCACGTTGGCGCCATCCATGGTGCCAATGGTCAGAGCCCCGTTCAGCATAAACTTCATGTTCCCAGTTCCTGAAGCTTCGGTGCCGGCCGTTGAGATCTGCTCAGAAAGATCAGCCGCAGGGATCACTGCGCGAGAAAAGAAGACGAGCCGGTGTAAACCAGATGTTGGAGTCTAGCGCCAAAGATGCTTTCCCAAAAGGCAACTGGACTTTTGTTTCTCCTTGAAGACGTCTCGCTTCTCATCCGAGAAGCGTCTTCAGTTCTGACTGAATGGTGAAGGATGGAAGGATTTACATCCTTTGCAGTCCTCTGGTCGTTAGTACTCTTTCTGGGAGTCGCTGAGGCCACTTGGAGGTTCATCTGTGCCCTCCGGGCCACCTAATAATATAAATCGGTATGGAACCTTCTTGGGACTGCCGAAAGGGTTGTGTTGTGAACACACTGAAACTCCTTTCAGCACTAGGTTCCACACCCATTTGCACTATTCAAGGTGACCTTGAGTGCACAGATAAACCTCCCAGTGGCCTCAACGACTCTCAGAAACAGAACTAACAGCCAGATGACGGGTTTCACGCTGTATTGTGTAAAGAAGCCTTCCTTTGGATCCCAGCCAAAGGATGCAGGGGTAGGCTGCTGGGGGTTCGTGAGAACCTCTAGCTAAGATTCTGTGCAGTTCGGACAACCCCCAAACCCCACTCCTGGCTGGCCCCGCCCACCCCTCCCCGCCCCTCCCAGGAGTCCCCACGCGGCCCATTTTGGATGCAAGTAAGAGCAGGGCGCACTCGGAAGTCAGGGAGGGTGAAAAAAGGGCCTACTGGAAGTTTCCAGCCTCCAGAGGGCCTCCGGAGTCTGGGGAGGCTGTTTTCGCCCTCCCGGAGGCTCAAGAAAAGCCTCCAGAGTCTGGGGAGGGCAAAAATGCTCCTCCCTGTTGTGGTACAGGAGGCCGACTAGCCACGCCCCCCCATGGCCACCCTCACCCAGCAACCGGGCGGAGAACCCCTCGCTAAATTTTTTGAAGCCCACTCCTGAAAGGCTGGTCCAACAAGCAAGACATACCCTTTTCAGCCAGGGAGACTCGGTAGTTTTCCAAGAAGATGACTTTCAGCCGGTCACCAACGATGGGATCGTGGTTGACGATGTCTCCGATGGAGGTAAAAAGCTTGATGATCATTTTGGCCATGTGGTAGCCAGGAGCCGCCTGCGGGGATAAGAAGGGGGATTTAACCTCCCTTTGGGGGACCCCTCCCCCCCTCCATCCAGCTTGGAAGAGAAAACACCTGTTCTACCTACTAAGAGTTTGCAAGGAAATGCCAGGACATCTCCGGTAAAAGGAGGAGGTGATCAGAGCATCCTGACCAAAACTTTGTTCTTTGTTCTGCTTCTGGAGCAGGGAATATTGGGTTAAATCAGGGGTCCGCAAACTTGGCAGCTTTAAGACTTGTGGACTTCAACTCCCAGAAATCTTAGCCATGGGCCATGCTGGCTAGGGAATTCTGGGACTTGAAGTCCAGAGATCTTAAAACATGCTGGATGGAGAATTGTGGGAGATGGTCCACCCATTTTAAAACATGCCGGCTGAGGAATTCTGGGAATTGAAGTCCACCCCTCTTAAAGCATTTGACAAGAAGTAATGGCCGGAAGGTCGTTAAAGAGAGATCCAAGCTAGAACTACCGAGGAATTTCCCATCACTGGAGGTTTTTAAGAAGAAACTGGACAGATTATTCTGCTTATACGGAATAGTATATAGGGCCTGTTGCTTGAGCAGTGGGTTGGACTAGAAGGCCTCAAGGTCCCTCCAAGCCAGGGGTGAAACCCAGCAGGTTCTAACAGGTTCTGGAGAACCGGTAGCGGAAATTTTGAGTAGTTCGGAGAACCGGCAAATACCGCCTCTGGCTGGCCCCAGAGCGAGGTGGGAATGGAGATTTTGCAGTATCCTTCCCCCAGGAGTAGAGGGAGAATGGGGATTTTGCAGTATCCTTCCCCTGGAGTGGGGTGGGAATGGGGATTTTGCAGAATCCTTCCCCTGCAGTGGGGTGGGAATGGGGATTTTGCAGTATCCTTCCCTTGCCATGCTCACCAAGCCATGCCCACAGAACCGGTAGGGAAAAAATTTGAATTTCACTCCTGCCTCCAAGCTCTATGATTCTTTGATTTGAAAGCTAACAGATGCCAAGAGACCAAGCAGATATTCTCTCTCATCACGCCTCTGCCCCAAGTATCCCAACTCCCATCTTCCCCAACCCTGCCCCGCTGCTTTCCATACTCACCTTGCCACCAATCATGACTGTCCGTGGCACAAAGTGCTTGTTAGGTTCTCTCTTGATTCCTGGGAGAAGGGGAAGGGGATTAGGGTGGAAGAAGAAGATAATTTGCAAGGCTGAAAAGGAGCTGAGCTTATAATGTGCGCTTGGTTATTTGTTGATGGGAAGGAGAGAGAGGGAAGGAAGGAAGGAAGGAAGGAGAGAGAGGAGGGAGAGCAAGAGGAAGGAAGGAGAGAGAAGGAAGGAGGGAGGGAGGGAAGGAAAGGAAGGAAGGAAGGAGAGAAAAGAGGAGAAAGGAAGAAAGGGAGGGACGAAAGAGAAAGGGAGGGCAGGAGGAAAGAAGGAATGAGAAAAGAGGAGAAAAGGAAGGAGAGAGAGAGGAGGGACAGCAGGAGGAAGGAAGGAGAGAATAGAGAAATGGAGGGAGGAAGGAGAGGGAGGGCAGGAGGAAGGAAAGGAAGGGAGGAGAAAGGAAGGGAGGAAGGGAGGAAGGAGAGAGAGGAGGGACAGCAGGAGGAAGGAAGGAAGGAAGAAGGAAGGAAGGAAGGAGAGAAAAGAGAAAGGAAGAAAGGGAGGGAGGAGAGAGAAAGGGGGAGCAGGAGGAAAGAAGGAATGAGAAAAGAGGAGAAAAGGAAGGAGAGATAGAGGAGGGACAGCAGGAGGAAGGGAGGAGAGAAAAGAAAGGAAGAAAGGGAGGAGAGAGAAAGGGAGGGCAGGAGGAAAGAAGGAAAGAAGGAAGGAGAAAAGGAAGGAGAGATAGAGGAGGGACAGCAGGGGGAAGGAAGGAGAGAATAGACAAAGGGAGGGAGGAAGGAGAGGGAGGGCAGGAGGAAGGAAAGGAAGGAAGGAGAAAGGAAGAAAGGAAGGAGAGAGGAGGGACAGCAGGAGGAAGGAAGGAAGGAGAGAGAAGGAAGGAAGAGGGAAGGGAAGGAAGGAGAGAAAAGAGAAAGGAAGAAAGGGAGGGAGGAGAGAGAAAGGGAGGGCAGGAGGAAAGAAGGAAAGAGAAAAGAGGAGAAAAGGAAGGAAGGAGAGAGATAGAGGAGGGACAGCAGAAGGAAGGAAGGAGAGAGAAGAAAGAAAGGAGAGAAAAGAGAGAGGGAGGGAGGAGAGAAAGAGGGAGGGCAGAAGGAAGGAAGGAAGGAAGGAAGGCCAGGCAAAAACCAAAAACAAAAGGAAGGAAATATCTGAATTTCACCGGGAGAATGCCAAACTGGCCAAAACAAAGATGGGGGGAGAGTCCCAAAGGAAAAGGGGGTTCGTTCTCCCCGTGTCTGGCTGCCCCAGAGCCGCAGCCGGAGGCCGGCACTCACGGTTGTAAAGGGTGATGACATGCAGGCAATTGAGCAGCTGTCTCTTATACTCGTGGATCCGTTTCACCTGCACGTCGAAGAGGGAGTTGGGGTTGATCTTGACCTTGTATTCCTTCTCCAGGTAGGCGGAAAACTTCAACTTGTTCTCCTAAAGCCAAGCCGGGTGGGGGGAGGGTGTCAAGAGGGGGGGGGGGAAATTAAGCAGAGTTCAGATGAAAACGCAAAGCAGTCCGTCACCCCTCCCCAGAATTTAAAGCTTTGACCGAGTGATTGAGGACAGCGGTGGGCTTCAAAAATTTTGCTTCCTGCACCATAGTATGGAGTAGGCGTTTTTGCCCTCCCCAGGCTCCAGGGGCTTTTCTTGAGCCTCCAGGAAGGCAAAAACAGCCTCCCCAGGCCCGTTTCTGGCTTTCCCAAACTTCCGGTAGGCCCGTTTTTCGGCCTATCCAAGCCTCCACGCATGCCCTGCACTTACCTGCATTCAAAACGGGCCGCGTGGGGACTCCGGGGAGGGGAGGGGGTGGGCGGGGCCAGCCAGGATTTGGGGGTTCTCCAAACTGCACCGAATCTTAGCTAGAGGTTCTCCCGAACCCTGAGAACCTCCAGGCAGCCCACCCCTGATTAAGGAAGAGGGACTGAAATATGCTTCAGGTCCAGAGAAGGAAGATAACATTTGGAAGCTACTCAAGCAGACCTCTCCCTGATTCACGGGAGTATAAGTGAGGAGTTTGGGGGGGGGGCAGCACAGATATTGTGGGGGCAATAAGCTGACTTTGTATAAAAAAGAACACCGCTTGGGGGCCCCCCGAAAGCCCTACTAAGCGGGTATATACAAAAGTATGAAGGCTATTGCTTAACGCATTGTAAGCCGCCTTGAGTCTCCGGAGAAGGGCGGCCTATAAATCGAACCAATCAATCAATCAATTTACAAGATTCTGATATTCGGCGTTTTAGCTTTGCTGTGCAATTCTCTGCTCCGATTGGAGCCGATATCTTTTTAAAAAATATATATATATATATATTTATCCCATGCTGGACCCCGCTTCCTGAGCAGAATCGAAATTCCAGCTTCTTTGCAAAGGAGGAAAAGCCAGGATGTGTCCAGGAAAAGTCGTAAAAACGCAACAAAACTCACTTAACAAATTTCTCGCTTAGCGCCATCCGTTTTGGGCTCAGTTGCGGTTGCATTTATTTATTTATTTGTTTGTTTGTTTGTTTGTTTACTTACTTATTTACTTACTTACTTACTTACTTATTTATTAATTACATTTATATACCGCCCTACTCCCGAAGGACTCAGGACAGTGGACAGCCAAAAGATAAAATAATAGTATCTTTTAGTACAAATATAGTACAACATATTACAACATATGTACAAATATATATATGTACAAATATATAAATATGTACAAATATATATGTACAAATATGTAAAAACATAGTACAAATGTTAAAAAACCATTTAAAATACATTAAACACTTTGGCCCAAAAACAAATTTAAAACACCCCAATTTATAAGACAAATTTAGCCAAGGACTACCTGTATTTGGGACCAGCCTGGCTAAAATCACCTTTCCATCCTCCTCACCTGTTTGACTTTGGCCACATCCCGGATAAAGCCTTCGTCGTCCACAAAATTGAGAAGTTTCCTCAGCTGATCCAGATCAGAGATGTAGTCTTCTCCGATGCGCTAGAGAGGAAGTTATGGAAAGCAAAGTTAGCGCTGTGGCCGAAGGATTTCAGCCAGGTCTTCAGTGGCAGGGAGTCTCCAAGACTTTAATACCCTCCCCTCCCTCCTCCGGTCCATGGTGTCTCTTCCCAAGAGCACGAAGCAGACTCCTTGCCCCGACAAAAAAAACCCCTTTTTATTAAGTTACTGTGAATTCCTCTCATTCACATCCAGCAAAGTCGTTGAAGGGTACAGACAAAACCCTAACTCCAAATGCAGCCAACTTGGCTTAGCCTCTTAACACAGAGTTTACACATTCGATTTGTTTTGATTTGAACCAAATCATTTAATTAACCATTCGTTTTGATTTAAACCAAACCAAATCAACCTAATTTAATTTATTGTGGTTAACCGCTTGCCGTTTAGAGAAAAGTTTGAGAAAAAAAAAAGGATGGAAAATTGATGGCCAGAACAGATATTTGGGGGGACAGTGCATAGAAAATCTCTTTTAATATAAGATAAATTAGTTTAGTGGCTAACTCCTTGCTTGATCCCAGGATGCTCTGGCTAATCAACTTTCTCTCCATCCCTGCTGCCTGGACTTTAGCATCTTCAAGAAAAAAAAATAGGCTATAAATAAACAGATCAATAGTAGGGAAAACTGCCAATGGGAAAGGAAGTAGCTGTTTTCATGGATTATTATTATTATTATTATTTTAAAAAAGAAAATCTATTAAAAACCAGAGCAGCAAATGGCTCTTAAGGCAAGTCGTAAACCAATTTCTATCGATCCGTCCATCTTTTTACTCTCCATCCCTTCCTGGCTAAAAACCTCCATAAATTTGCCAAAAATGAATATGTTGGCGGATGAGCTAAGAATGGATCGCGGCGGAGATGGGGTTTCATTACGCAAACTCACCTCCGCGATGATCTCAGCCAGACCGGGGTTGCATAAAACCAGCCACCGCCGGGGAGTGATCCCGTTGGTTTTGTTCTGGAACTTGTGCGGTTCGAATTCGTAGAAATCTTTAAACCTGGGGAAGAGAGCGGCAATAAGAAGAGAGTTCGATGCAGGGGAGGGAAAACTATTCCCGTTTGGCCAAAGGGCAAACAAAGGTGGGAAAAGAAGAAAAAAAATAATAATCAAATTTTCTTTCCAAAGAAGGCAAAGAATTATCCGTTGTTGGATTCTGTGAGCGTCTTAATGCAATTCATGTTTTCCCAATCTTGGCTTAGTTTTGGTTTCATCTATAATCCAGGATCTTCCTCTTAATCCAGGGGTCTGCAACCTTAAGCACTCAAAGAGCCATTGGGACCCGTTTCCCACAGAAAAGAAAACACCAGGAGTCACAAAACTTGGGTGGGCGTGGCCAACTCGATGTCACTCACTTCCACCAGTCACATGACATCCCCCGGAGTCACGCCTACCCAGCCGGTCATTAAGGCAGAGAACCAGTTGTTAAAAAACACCGAGAACCACAAAACTCTTTTGACATCTCTCTCTCTCCCCTCCCTCCTTCTCCTTCTCTCTCTGTATCTCTCTATGTCTCTTTCTCTCTCCCTCTCTCTGTATCTCTCTGTCTCTGCCCTGGCCGCTTCTCCATCTCCTGTCGCCCTTACCTTCTCAGACCAGGTGACGAGTGACTGGGAGGAGAGGGCGAGGGGCGGGGCCAGCCAGTGGTGGGATCACCCTACTACAGGGAGCCATAGCAGAGGGCCCAAAGAGCCACATGTGGCTCCGGAGCCACAGGTTGCTGACTCCTGTCTTAATCAGAATCTTCATCTTAACTATAGAGTTAGCCAGGATCTTGATCTTAGTTTTCATTAAAATCTTAATTAGAATGCTTGCCTTCGACTATAGTGTTAGCCACCTAACACTTACGACCGTTTTTCACACTTATGACCTTTGCAGCATCCCTATGGTCAAAATTCAGGCGCTTGGCAATTTTGACTCATATTTATGACGGTTGCTGTGTTCCCAGGGTCACGTGATCCCCCTTTGGCGACCGTCTGACAAGCCAAGTCAACGGGGAAACCAGATTCACTTAACGACGGTGTTACTAACAAGTGCAGCAATTCACTTAGCGACTGGGGCAAGAAAGGTTGTAAAATGGGGCAAAAATCGCTTAACAAATGTCTGGCTTAGCAACATACATTTTAGGCTCCGTTGTGGTCGTAAGTTGAGGACTACCTTATTACAGCAGCCATGCAATCAAAATTCAGACGCTGGGCAACCAAGCCTGTGTTTATGACGGTGATCCGCTTTTGTGACCTTCGGACAAGCAAAGTCCACGGGGAATTCACTTAATGACTATGTTACTAACTCAACCACTGCAGTGATCCACTTTAACAAATGTTGTAAAACAGGGCAAAGCTCAGTTTGCAACGGTCTTGCTTAACAAGGGAAATTTTGGGCTCGGCTGGTCCTAAGTCAAGGACCCTGGTGTATTCTAGTGCTTGTTCAGTTTCAAGAGAAGAGAGCTAATAAAAAGGTAAAGGTTCCCCTCGCACGTATGTGCTAGTCGTTCCTGACTCTAGGGGGCAGTGCTCATCTCTGTTTCAAAGCCGAAGAGCTGGCACTGTTCGAAGACATCTCCGTGGTCATGTGGCCGGCATGACTCAACGCCAAAGGCGTACGGAACGCCGTCACCTTCCCACCAAAGGTGGTCCCTGTTTTTCTACTTGCATTTTTTACCTGCTTTCAAACTGCTAGGTTGGCAGAAGCTGGGACGTGTCACCGGAGCTCACCCTGTTACGCGTCAGCACTAGGGATTCGAACCGCTGAACTGCCGACCTTTCGATCATCAAGTTCGCCATCTTAGCCACTGAGCCACTGAATCTCCCTTTTTAGAGAGCTTATAGCCAAACCCTTTTGTTCCTCCTTTTGGTTGTATTTTCGTGGGCTGCACAATCCCACGAGAGACCCCTTTTGCACAACCCCTTTTGCACAAGAGAGTCCGTTGTGCCTGGTTTTGACAAGGGGACGAACTGCTCTCCCTGATTTGTCCTTGATTGTGTGAGCAATTCGCCCCTTCCTCCCTCCAGCTCTGAGACTCCAGATCAGTTGGTGGGATTCAGCCGGTTCTGTCTGGTTCACACGAACCGGTGGCGGCGACTGCAGGAGGGTCTGCCTGCCCACCCCTGCCCGGATGTAATGCGCAATTACTGTGTGCGCGCTTACATTTGCGAACTGATAGGAAAGGTAAGTGAATTGGGTGGGTTCTACTTACCTTTACTACCGGTTTGCAAAGGGACCGCGTAAGCTCAGAAGCTTCCTGACGACGTCCAGGTTGGTGGGCGGAGCCTCCCACCAGTTTTACTACCAGTTCTTGCGAACTGGTCTGCACTGGGGTCAGCCCACCACTGAATCCCACTTCTGCTCCAGATACCTACACAGTAGCCTTCAGGATCTCGGAGTGGATCCAGGCGACTCCATTGACCGCGTGGGAGCCCACGATGCAGAGATGCGCCATGTTGATCCGCTTGACGCTTCCTTCTTCCACCATGGACATGCGGCGCAACCGGTCGAGGTCTCCCGGGAAGGTGGCGTAGACTCTCTGCAGAAGACACGGACGGTGCCCCAAAGATGCGGTTAGAACACTTGTCACAAACGACCGGATTCCACACACAGCTTTGCACAAACGGTGGAGTTAAAGACTGTCACGTGGGAATGCAACCTTTGATCCCTGGAAGCAGCTGGAGAACACAAGGTCTCCTTGAGGGACCCAAAGAGATGCAGGAGAAGGAAGAGAACTGGCTGGAATGGAGTAGCTGGGCAATGGGTTTGGTTGGCCGGCTGGGCCCTTAGAACATAGAATAATAGAGTGGGAAGGGACCTTGGAGGTCTTCTAGTCCAACCCCCTGGTCGAGTAGAAGACCCTACATTTCCGACAAGTGGTTGTCTGAACCTCTTCTTCAAAATAGCACTCACAACTTCTGAAGGCAAGAACTCTTCTCACGGTTTGAAATTTCTCCTTAGTTCTAGATTACTTCTCTCCTTGGTTAGTTTCCAACCATTGTTTCTCATCTTGCTTTCTGGTGTTTTGTAAAATACGTTGACCCCTCCTCTTCTTTGTAGCAGCCCCTCAAGTATTAGAAGACTGCTATCATATCTCCCCTAGACATGCCCAATTCCTGCAACCGTTCTTCATATGTTTTAAGAGCCGTGGCGTCAGTGGTGAGAATGCAGTACTGCAGGTTACTTCTGCTGACTGCCGGCTGCCAGCAGTTCAATCCTGACCGGCTCAAGGTTGACTCATCCTTCTGCCTTTCCGAGGTGGGTAAAACAAAGACCCAGATTGTTGTGGGGGCAAGAGGCTGACTCTGTAAAACGCTTAGAGAGGGCTGTAATGCACTGTGAAGCGGTATATGAGTCTAAGTGCTATTGCTATTCTGGAGGTAAGCCATTCTACTAATTACCATATTTTTCAGAGTATAAGACACACCTTTTTTCCCCCAAAAAAGAGGGTGAAAATCTGGGTGCGTCTTATACTCCGAATGTAGCCCCGCCCAGCTTCTCAAACGGAGGTTTCAGAGGCTGAAAAAAGCATCAGAAACGAAGCTTCAGAAAAGAAGCTCATAATAGAGCTTCAGAAAAAAAGCTTCCAAACAAAGCTTCAGAAAAAAAGCCCTCAAACAGAGCTTCAGAAAAAAAGCCTCCAAACTGAGCTTCAGAAAAAAAGCCTCCAAACAGAGCTTTTTTTTTCTGCCTCTGAAAGCTTCCAAAACAGCTTCAGAAAAAAAGCCTCTGAAGCTCTGTTTGGGGGCTTTTTTTCTGAAGCTGTTTCGGAGGCTTTCAGAGGCAGGAAAAAAAGTTTTTTCTGAAACAGAGTTTCAGAAGTTTCAGAGGCAGGGAAAAAAGCAAAAAAAAAAAAAAAAAGCAAGGCACAGAGCTCACAACCAAGGAACCTGTTGCTAAAATTCACTTCTGGGAACAGCTGATTGGGGGGTATTCCAGGAGGCTGATCCACTTGCCAATCAGCTTTTTTCTTATTTTCCTCCCCAAAAACTAAGATGCATCTTATACTCCGGCGCCTCTTATACTTTGAAAAATACGGTAATTATTCTCACTGTCAGGAAGTTTCTCCTTAATTCCAGATTGCTTCTCTCCTTGATTAGTTTCCATCCGTTGTTTCTTGTTTTGCTTTCAGAAGTTTTGGAAAATAAGTTGACCCCACCCCCCTCCTCTTTTAGCAGCCCCTGACATATTGGAAGACTGCTCTCATGTCTCCCCTGGTCCTTCTGTTCCCTAGACTAGCCATGCCCAGTTCCTGCACCCGTTCTTCTTATGTTTTAGCCTCCAGTCCCCTAATCCTCTTGGTTGCTCTTCTCTGCCCTTTTTCCAGAGTCTCCACATCTTTTTTTATAGCGTGGCGACCAAACCGGCACGCACGATTCCAAGCTTGGCCTTCGCAAGGCCTTTTAAAGCGGAACTAAAGCTTCACGTGACCTCGATCCTATATCCCTGTCCAGGAGTAGTCTATCTTGATCTACCTTACTGCCCAAACTATTATGAGACGTTTGGCCCCAAAGATCTTTCCGGGTGGGGGGGCCGCACTCACGTCGAGGAAACGCTGGTTGATTTCGTAGATGATCTCCAAGTGACGGGGCAGGAGGGTCTCGAAGAGGTGGACGGGCCAGCGCTCCAGCGCCTCTGGCAGCACGGTGTGGTTGGTGTAGGCACAGGTGCGCACGGTGACGTCCCAGGCCTGCATGCGGGGAGAGAGCAAAGCTTCCTTCACGGACATATCGTTTACAAACAGTTGTTTAGGGACTCTTTGAAGCTACTCCCTCCGCCCCCAAAATAAATGCTGGAATAGCAAACGCCAGTTCTAGAAAGCGGGTTGGACTACATCCGGGGTGTCAAACTCAAGGGCCTTGGTAGTACAGTGGTCTAAAGCACCCTGTTATTAACACCAGCTGCCTGCAATTATTGCAGGTTCGAATCCCACCAGGCTCAAAGTTGACTCAGCCATCCTTCCATCCTTTCTAAGGTAGGTAAAATGAGGACCCAGTTTGTGGGGGCAATAAGCTGATTTTGTATAAATATACAAAAGTATGAAGGCTATTGCTTAGCACACCCGACTCCCTTTTTGCTGGCAGAGGGTTGCAGGAGGCTGGTCACAGCTGAAAACAGCTTGGGAGACGGTGAGTTCTAGTTCCGCCTTAGGCATGAAAGCAGTTGAGTGACTTTGGGCCAATCATCAGGAGACAGTGAGTTCCAGTCCTGCCTTAGGCACGAAAGAGCCTTGGTGGCACAGCAGACTAAGTGCTTAAGTGCTGTTAAGTAGCACTTAGCTGCCTGCAATTACTGCAAGTTCGAATCTCACCAGGCTCAAGGTTGACTCGGCCTTCCATCCTTCCGAGGGAGGTAAAATGAGGACCTGGATTGTGGGGGCAATAAGCTGACTTTGTATAAAAAAAAGAACACCGCTTTTGGGGGGGGGGGCAAAAGACCTACTAAGCAGGGATATACAAAAGTATGAAGGCTATTGCTTAACGCATTGTAAGCCGCCCTGAGTCTCCGGAGAAGGGCGGCATAGAAATCGAACCAATCAATCAATCAATCAGTCAATCAATCAATCAATAAATAAATACATGAAAGGCATGAAAGGCATGTTGAGGGCCTTTGGGCCAATCACCAGGTGACAGTGAGTTCTAGTCCCGCCTTAGGCACAAAAGCAGTTGAGTGACTTTGGGCCAATCACCAGGAGACGGTGAGTTCTAGTCCCACCTTAGGCCTGAAAACAGTTGAGTGAATTTGGGCCAATCACCAGGTGACGGTGAGTTCTAGTCC
>WNWU01000097.1:867089-887003 GCA_012654045.1 Ptyas mucosa
TACCTACCTACCCATCCATCCATTGTCTATCATCTATCCATTTGTCTATCTGTCTGTCCATCCATAATATCTATCTATCATCTATTTTTCTATCTACCTATCCATCCATCCATCCATCCATCCTATCATCTATCCATTTGCCTATCTCTGTCCATCCATATCTATCTTATCTATCTATCTATCTATCTATCTATCTATCTATCTATCTATCTATCTATCTATCTATCTATCATCTATCCATTTGCCTATCTGTCTGCCCATCCATCATATCTATCTATCTGTCTATCTATCTATCATCTATTTTTCTATCTATCTAAATGATTATATTGGTTTTTCAAAATATAAAATAAAAATAAAAAGTACTGGAAAACTAAGAAGCGGGGGAGGGAAGGGGAAAAGAAAGAAAAAGCGTAAAGGGAGAAAAGGAAAGAGAAAAAGGCTCCAACTTCTGACTCACTTCAGCACAGTAGAAGAGAGCGGCATTACCAAGCGCAACTGTTTGTTTTTACGCAACAGCTTGTACAAGCGATTTCTATGCCAATAAGCCCATCTAGTTAACAAAACCAAAATCAAAGTTTTGTGTGTTTTTTTTTTCACGGCAAGCCCAAAATCCGGAAGCAATTTCAGAATAGAAACAAGGTTAGATATATTCTCTTCTTTGGATAAAAGAATCAATTTTGACCGTCTCTGCTTCTCTTTGTTGCGGGGAGGAATGTATTCTTCGATTAACTCATTCATCTTTTATCACAAATTTATATTAAGAAAATCCTCTATATTATTTCAATTACTTTTCCCTTCCTTCCCCCTCTTCTTACTTTTCCACTGCTTTTTAAAATTTCCTTTGGTTAGAAAAATGATGGAGTGCGTGGAAATGGATAAGCTCACAAAGGAGATATAAGAAAAAGATGAAACAGAATACTACTTAGTCTGGGAGAAATCGTATAAATGGTTGGAGGAGAAAGGGGGGAAAAAAAACAAAAAAGGGGACAAAAGAAAACTAAACAATGGTTTAATTAGGTGGAGAAATACGGAAACAAATGGGAAGATATAAATTGTGGAAAGGAAACTGGAAATTAACTGTTTATGTTAAATGTAAATAAAATATTTAGATTAAGAGAATATATATATGATATACTAGAAATATATGTATAAAAGATAGATTAAGATAAGAAAGAAAATATATATAGATTACTGATGTGAAGATGTTGAAAAGATGATGATGTAAATATCTGTTTTTGTTGGTTGGTTGGTTGATTGGTTTTTTTAAAAAAAATTCAATAAAAATTATTTTTTTTAAAAAAAATAAAATGTCCTTTGTCTTTTATATTTTGAAAAACCAATAAAATCATAGGAAGCCAATGGAGCCTGACATTTCCGTCGCTAAGCGAGGAATTTCTTCAGTGAAGTCTGCCCCATTTCGCCACCTTCCTTGTCACAATTATTAAGCAGAATCGCTCCGCTTAATAACATGGTTGTTAAGTGACTCTGGCTTCGCCGAACGTTTCTTGTCATCGTTATTAAGCGAATCATGACAGTTCTTAGATCAGTAACTCGGTTGTTAAGTGAATCTGGCTTCCCCATTGACTTTATCAGAAGGTCTCAAAAGGGGATCACATGACCAGGACACTGCGACGGTCATAAATATGAGTCAGTTGCCAAGCATCTGAATTTTGATCATTGACCATAGGGATGTTGCAACGGTCGTAAGTGTGAAAAAAGGGTCATTAGTCCTGTTTTTCCAGCGCCATCGTAACTTTGAGCGGTCACTAAGTGAATTGTAAGCCGAGGACTGTCTGTATTCAGTATTTGGAACTTTCCTGCCCACTCTGGTTTCCTGCATTGTTGAGTCCGATGAACAGCAAAATAATTGAGTATAAAAATTAGTTTGCCGTCATTCATTTCGCCACTATCCAAAGTCAGAACAGGGCCGAAAAAAGTGACTTGCAACCAACGATTACAGTATCCCTGCCTGGGTCCCCCAGGCTTCTGAAAAAGTCAATGGGGAAAGCTGGATTTGTTTAATGACTATGATTCACTTAACAGCAAGTGATTTGCTTAACAACTGTGGCACTAAAGGTCGTAAAACTATGCATAGCTCTCTTAACGGCTGCTTTGCTTAAGAATGAAAATTAGAATAGAATAGAATGTAAAATATAGAATGTAAAATATAGAATAGAATAGAATAAATAGAATGTAAAATATAGAGTAGGATAGAATATAGGGTAAAAAAAGATTAATAGAATAGAATAGAATGTAAAACAGAATAGAATGTAAAACATAGAATAGAATGTAAAATATAGAATAGAATAAATAGTGTAAAATATAGACTAGGTGAGAATATAGGGTAAAAAAGGATTAATAGAATAGAATGTAAAATATAGAATAGAATAAATAGTGTAAAATATAGACTAGGTGAGAATATAGGGTAAAAAGATTTAATAGAATGGAATAGAATGTAAAATATAGAATAAATAGAGTGCAAAATATAGACTAGAATAGAATATAGGGTTAAAAAAAGATTAATAGAATAGAATGTAAAATATAGAATACAATAGAAAAGAATAGAATAGGATAGAATGTAAAATATAGACTAGAATGTAAAATATGGAATGTAAAATATAGACTAGAATGTAAATAGAATAGAATAAATAAAATGTAAAATATAGACTAGGATAGAATATAGGGTAAAAAAGATTAATAGAATGGAATAGAATGTAAAATATAGACTAGAATGTAAAATATAGAATAGAATAAATAGAGTGTAAAATATAGACTAGGATAGAATATAGGATAAAAAAGATGAATAGAATAGAATGTAAAATATAGACTAGAATGTAAAATATAGAATAGAATAGAATAAATAAAATGTAAACTATAAACTAGGATAGAATATAGGGTAAAAAAAGATAAATAAAATGGAATAGAATGTAAAATATAGAATAGAATAGAATAAATAAAATGTAAAATATAGACTAGGATAGAATATAGGGTAAAAAAAGATAAATAAAATGGAATAGAATGTAAAATATAGAATAGAATAGAATAAATAGAATGTAAAATATAGACTAGGATAGAATATAGGGTAAAAAAATAATAGACTAGAATGTAAAATATAGAATAGATAGAATATAGAGTAAAAAAAGATGAATAGAATAGAATAGAATTAGAAATAAAATAGAATAAACTGGAAGGGACCTTGGTTCAGCCTGCTGCTCAAGCTCAAATTCTGGTCTCAATTGTGGTCGTAATTTGAGGACCACCTGCAACTGGATAGGGAGGGGTGGAGAAGATTCTAGAGCGGCCTTAAATTCAGACTTTGCTGAGTTTTCTCTGCAAGAAAAAAAAAATCACAATTCCAAGCCACTCATTTCACCGCTGAGTGACAAAACCGTACCCGAGATCGAAACCGTTCCTGTTTGCGTGCACATCCTGTTGATGTTCTTAAGCGTCAACGTAGCTATATTTGGATCTGGGCAGAGCCTGTTGAGGTTGTTGTCAATCTGGATTTTAAAAAAAATAAAAAAATAAAAATCTGGCCTGTTTTACGTGAAGGACTTCCGAATTTTGCAAATCACACCAGGATCTGTTTTGCAGAGCAGATTTAGATCAACGTTCACCGGAAAAAGAAATATTTTAACTTTAGCCAAGGCATGCATTGCATTGCTGGCTGATTTATCACCGCTGCCGTTTGTTTTGCAAGCATTTTTTTTAAAAAAATATTTTTTTTGCTGCATCTCAGCCTGCGATCCAAACAGGAGCAAATAAATATGACGACTAAGAAACGAGAATCCTAGTTAGCAACAGGCCCCCATTATACAAGCAATGCTTCTCCCCGTTTTTATTTCGTCGAAAATTACATTGGCATAAATTCCCAGCAAGCACTGGAGGAAGACGGATGGTGTTGAGTCTACGTTGGCCAAAAATCCAGATTCTTTTTTTGGGGGCACACAGACAAATATATTTTACTTTAAAAGCTTTTGTTTTTTGTTTTTTTGCATGCAGTTCTCTTTATCGGATGCACCTGATTTTTATCCAGCGGGATTCAAGTTCTTCAAAGCCGTTTGCAATTCAGAAACACCCTCTGCCTCAAAAATGATTCGGGCATAAAGCCCTTGCTGGGGTCAGAGATTGTGACCGCGCACAATTTTTTTTACAGCAGTAATTCTCAAGCTGTGGATCCAAGGGCGTGTGAACTTTTTAATTGTGCTGGCGTAGAAATAGGTTGAATAAACAGACCATAATTACTTCCAAGCAAACAGGGGGAAAAAAATAGCAATGCATCATTTGATTTACAATCACAACTGAACTCAACGTTTCTTATCGCTAAGCACGACAGTTGGCAAGCGAGTTTTGCCTCATTTTACGACCTTCTGGGCCGCAGTTGTTCAGTGAATCACTGCAATTGTAAAGTTAGTAGCAATAGCACTTAAAAGACTTATATACCGCTTCACAGTGCATTTACAGCCCTCTCTAAGTAGTTTACAGAGTCAGCCACTCCCCCCCCCCCCCAAGCAATCGGGGGTCCTCATTTTACTGACCTCGGAAGGAAAGTTGAGTCAATCTTGAGCTGGTCAGGATCGAACTGCTGGCAGTGGGCAAAGTTAGCCTGCAATCCTGCATTCTAACCACTGGGGAAGGAAGGAAGGAAGAGCAGTAGCCCTTAGACTTATATACCGCTTCACAGTGCTTTCCAGCCCTCTCTAAGCGGTTTACAGAGTCAGCCTCTTACCCCCCAACAATCAGGATCCTCATTTTACCGACCTCGGAAGGATGGAAGGCTCAGTCAACCTTGAGCCTAGTGGGATTCGAACTGCCAAATTGCAGGCAGCAGAAGTAGCCTGCAGTCCTGCACTCTAACGACCGCGCCACTGCAGCTCACTTAACACGGTTGTTAAGTGAATCTGGCTTCCCCATCGACTTTGCTTGTCAGAAAGTCGCAAAAGAGGATCACGTGACCCCGGGACACTGCGACCGTCATAAATATGAGTCAATTAGCAAGCGCCCAAATTTTTATAACGTAACCGTGGTTGATACTGCAACCATCCTAAATATAAATCCCTTTTTACAGTCACATTATAACACTCACAAGTGGGACGTGGTGGCTCAGCGGCTAAGACATTGAGCTTGTTGATCAGAAAGGTCGGCAGTTCAGCGGTTCGAATCCACGGTGCCGTGTAACGGGGCGAGCTCCCGTTCCTTGTCCCAGCTTCTGCCAACCTAGCAGTTGAAAAGCACGTAAAAAATGCAAGTAGAAAAATAGGGACCACTTTGGTGGGAAGGGAACAGCGTTCCGTGCGCCTTTGGCATTGAGTTATGCCGGCCACATGACCACGGAGATGTCTTCGGACAGCGCTGGCTCTTCGGCTTTGAAACGGAGATGAACACTGCCCCCTAGAGTTGGGAACAACTAGCACATATGTGCGAGGGGAACCTTATAACCATCGCAAAACAAATTTGTTGTAAGTCGAAAACTAATTGTACCTACAACTAATCCAAAGTCTTGGGTGCTTTAACAGAATACAAAAAAACCCCTGAAGGTTAATTTAGAACAGCATACACAAATACCCACAATGTATAAATGCAAAACGAGGAGGAAAATTTACACGTTATAATTTCATAGGTTAATTGTCACGTTGGATGACTGGAGCCCCCATGACAAATTTAGGGCCCCTCGTTTACCGATTTTGATCTTCCTTAGGATTCTCCAGGTAGGCTTTCGCCGTCTCGTCTACGCCAAATTTCTTTCTTTAAAATCTTTAGAGGTATGAAGTCATTCCTGCAAATGTTGCTTTGAAAGCTGGGACTGACCTGCTTTCTATTTTCATCCTGCCCAGACTATGATGCTGATTTGTGCAACGGGGAATAAAAACAATGCCCACTCACCACTCTTCCTTCACCTAAAACTGTCTGCTGACATCAGCCCCAAAATTTGAGCGGGGAAGATGCCGCGAGGCTGAATTGTCAAAAAAGGAACATTTTTTTCTCCAGGACCATTTTGCCTAGTTAGTTTGCATCTTAGAGGAATTATACTATGGAGTCAACGGATGAATATTTTAAACGATGCTGGACTCGGCTGTTTTTAAAAGTTTCATAAAGGCAGCATCAGTGATCTTTTTTTTTTTTAAATTTGATTTATATGCCGCCCTTCTCCGGAGACTCAGGGCGGCTTACAATGCGTTAAGCAATAGCCTTCATACTTTTGTATATATTTATACAAAGTCAGCTTATTGCCCCCACAATCTGGGTCCTCATTTCACCTACCTTAGAAAGGATGGAAGGCTGAGTCAACCTTGAGCCTGGTGAGATTCGAACTTACAGTAATTGCAGGCAGCTGGTGTTGATCACTATGTTTTTAATCTGCCGAGCTAAACCAGGCTCCTTTTGATCGTTGAGATGCCTTTAATAGCCCTGGATTGACAAAATCTACAACCTTAAACACTCAAAGAACCATTTGGATCCGTTTCCCACAAAAAAGAAAACACCGGGAGCCACAAAAATCCTTCCCGTGCCTGACTTATTTCTTGAGCGGCCACAAAACTGGCATATTAAACGTTTTCTTCTGAAACTTTTCTTTTCTTGGATTTATCTACGGTTGGCCTATCGGGGGTTGAAAAGCTCAATATATCGCGTGCCAGGCGGGTGTCGCACATTGGCGGTTGTGACGCATATTTTAAGTGACAGGGAGCTGCAGCAGAGGGGTGAAAGAGCCACATGCGGCTCCAGAGCCCCAGGTTGCTGACCCCCTGGACAAAGCAAAGGGAATAAGGTTGGGCAACTGACGTACAGTACGTCTGATTTTAATTAGATTTATCTTTTTAAGTGGGAGAAGGGAAGCTTTGATTTTTTTAAAAAAAATTGTTTTCAATTTTTTCAATGATTTATTTTCAATTTCAAATTATTTTTATTCGATTTTCATTTTAGAAAATTGTTTCTAAATGAGTGCAATTTGGTGGCACGATAACTGGGGGGAGGGGGCGCTCAGGGCTGCCATACCTTGCGGTTATAAAAGGATACAGCAAAGCTAAGAGATTTAATTTTCTCAGACAGCAATAATAAAAAAAAAATTCTGTACTCAAGAGATGGGGAGATGAAACGCTGCCTGGGGGAAGGAACAGAGTTCCCTGGGATTTTGGAACTGCTTCGTTGCTGACAAAACTGCAAAAGCAGGAAATTCGTACTCCCCAAGCGGTCCTCGAGTTATGACCACGACTGAGCCCAAAATTTCCATCGCTAACTAAGCATTAACTCTGGTCATTAAACGAATGATTGTACGTAGAAGCCTACCTGTATTTTAGATTAGAAGCATTCCTCTCCCTCTTTCTGAAGTAAAAACCTTTGCTTTTCTGCTGACCTTTATCGTAAAAGCCATCGCGCACTCAAAAGTTCAAGGAGAACAAGAGGCATTTTCCTTTCTATAACAAAAGAGAACCTTAAAATTTATTAATCCTGTCTCCGCAAACGTCTACGAAAAATTCTTAAAACTCCTAATACAAGCGCAGAACCAAACCTCCGGCTTTAGATCTTTTGGAAATATTTCTTTTATCATCAAAGATAATCTTCATGGGATGATCTCACCTGGTTTATTTTTTTTTAAAAAAGTTTTTTAATTGTTAGCCGTCACTCGAGAACGATTTGTCTGTGCATCCCTATTAGTTCCGTCTTGTTCTTGCTTTCATCCCTTCAACAAACCGGTCGCCTGGTGTGTTACGACGTTAATACCACACACGTGTGTTTTTAAATAACAAATCTTTTGATATTCAGCCGTGTTAGGATCATCAGTCGTTTAGTTAAAAAAAAGATTTATATCCCTCTGGTCATGAGAAACATGGAATTATCCCACGTCCCGTTTGCAAACAGGAGACTAAGAGAGAGAGAGGTTAAAAAACAAATGTTCAACAAATCCTTTTGCACAGTCTGATGTCATTTCAAGCCTCTGTTTTTTTTGTCCCTAACGCTACACAACCTCCAGAGTTTTATCTCCGGATCCCTCCAAATTAAGCTCTTCCTGACAGGAGCCAAAATCCACCTTTAAAAGCAGAATTTCCGAGCAAGGTATGTGACCCAACCAGCCAAGAGCTGAAGATGATCGTCAGCTCTTCTCAAAATGTTGGCTGGAGGAAAACTGGAGGAAGAGAGAACTCGAGCAAACTTTTGCCAAGAAATCGGAAAGTTTTTCTCGTCCGGCTTTGCTCGGGGATCAGAGGGACTTCCGTGGTCGCTTGAGGAAGGACAGAGCATATGTCCGAGGAGTGGAAACCTTCTGCTTTTTCAGCTGGACCTGCGACTGGGCCGTGAGCTGCAGTTTGATGGCGCTGGAGTTGATCTTGGCCGCTACCAGGAGTTCCTTCATGCCTTTCATTTTCTCGCTCTGGAAGGTGAGGACGAGGCCTTCGGGGCGGGGGCTGGAACTGCTGCTGAGACCCTCTTCCTTCTCCGGAAGCGGCCTCTCGGATCGCTGGGTGGTGCTTGGACGTCGGCGTTCTGTGGCCTTTTTGGCCAGAGGCGGCTCTTCCGGCTTGGATTCTCGGCGAGGACCCCGCCGCCGGCCTTCCCGGGGATCCTCACTGCCTTGGTCGTCGTCGTCGTTCGCATCCAGGTCCCGGCTCACCAGCGTCACCTTTTGCCGCACCTGGAAAAGCAAGGAAGATTCTTGCGACGGTCTGGGGAACTATGTTTCTCAAACTTGGCACTATTAAGATGGGAGGACTTCAACTCCCAGAATTCCACAGCAAGCACGCTTTAAGGGGTCTGAACTACAACTCCCAGAATTCCAGCCAGGATGCAAGATGTCTAAACTAGAACTCCCAGAATTCCCCAGCCAGCATGGTTTAAGAGGGGTGGATTTCAACTCCCAGAATTCCCCAGCCAGCATGCTTTAAGAGGGGTGGATTTCAACTCCCAGAATTCCCCAGCCAGCATGCTTTAAGATGAGTGGGCTTCAACTCCCAGAATTCCCCAGCCAGCATGGTTTAAGAGGCATGGACTCGGACTCCCAGAATTCCAGTCAGCCTGCTGCTTGTGGAATTATGGGAACTGAAGTCCACATCTTTTAAAGCCACCACGGTTGAGAAGTTCTCATTTAGCCAATGCATAACATCTGCCATGCCATGCATTCTTCAAATTCCTAAGATTAATTTATTTGCTTGTAAGTGCATCCTGTTTTACAAACGCAAGTCAGGCTTGCATTAGCCTCTGAGTTGTATTTTATATTGTGTAACTGGCTAGGAAGTTGTTGAGATAGTATTACACCATCTCCCTGGGCTTCAGAATTCCCAGGGATGCTAATTCCAGTTGTGGGAATAGATGCAGCTGCCACTGAGAGACAGAAAGAGAGGGCAAAAGGAGAGAAAATAGTACACGTGGTCTTCACTTAACAAGCATTCGTTTAGTGACCGTTCGAAGTTACAACGGCACTGCTGGCTGGGGAATTCTGGGAGTTGTAGTTCAGACATCTTACAACATACTGGCTGGGGAATTCTGGGAGTTGTAGTAAAGCATGCTGGCTGGGGAATTCTGGGAGTTGTAGTTTAGATACCTTACAACATACTGGCTGGGGAATTCTGGGAGTTGTAGTAAAGCATGCTGGCTGGGGAATTCTGGGAGTTGTAGTTTAGATACCTTACAACATACTGGCTGGGGAATTCTAGGAGTTGTAGTTTAGACATTTTAGAACATGCTGGCTGGGGAATTCTGGGAGTTGTAGTTTAGACATCTTAGAAGTTACCAACATTGGAAACACTCTACAGCAATGATGGCTAACCATTTTGCTGTCGTGTGCCAAAAGCGGGGGGAGTGTGGGAGGATCACGCCCACACGTGCCCACACCCATAATTCAATGTGCCCTACCCCCCATACACATGTGTGCACCCCCCCCCCGAACTTCCACTGCTTATGGCATGGTGGGCCGCGTAGGCCCATTTTTCACCCTCCCCAGGCTCCAGAGGCTCTCTTGGAGCCTGGGGAGGGCGAAAACAGCCTTCCCCAACACCCCGGAGACCCTCTGGAGGCCGAAAACAGCTTGTTTTCTGACTTCCGGTGGGCCCTGTAGGCCTGAAAATTAGCTGGCCGGTGTGTGCATGTGTGCCGGAGCTGAGCTAAGGCAACGCTCGCGTGCCCACTGATATGGCTCCGCGTGCCACCTGTGACACGTGTGCCATAGGTTCGCCATTACGGCTCTACAGTCTTCCTCTGCTGTTGTATGCAGCCATCCCGCCCTGGCAGAATACACCAGCTCCAATCCCAGTGACCCCCTCTGAGAAGGCCGCAAAGCCCTCTTGGCGTTTCTTAAAACGACGTTGTACTAAACCACGTTTCCCCAAGCCGTTAAAAACGTCCACCTCGGCCAACCCCGCATCCCCAGCCCTCTTCTGTGCCATGGACCGACATCTCACCGTCCCATCGAAGCGGCTGAGGGACTGGACCAGGAAAGTGGCCCAGCCCACGTGAAGGACGGGCGTGGGGCTGCCCTCCTCCCACTTGCAGATGCCGTCGTAGAAGCGCAGAAGGTGGACGAAGCACTCGGGGTCCTGCAACGCCGAGCCTCCCGTTTGAGATGGCGAAGCCTGAAGAGGAAGGCAAATGCTTCAGCGATGGGAGTCCAGCTACCGTGTTTCCCCCGAAAATAAGACCCTGTCTTATATCTTTCTGAACCCCGAAATAAGCGCTTGGCCTTATTTTTGGGGAGGTCTTATTATTTTGGGGCACCTGGAGCAAGACGGGGCTCTTTCTTGCCGTCTTACCTGATTTCCAGTTCTGTCTCCCTAACCCTAACCAGAGGAAATGGTTAGGGTTTATTTTCAGGGAGGTCTTATTTTCAGGGAAGGGTTTATTTTCGGGAAAATATGGTTAATTCTCGACAGCTCCTTTAGTGACCGTTCGAAGTTACAACGGCACTGAAAAAAAGTAACCCGTGATCGTTCTCCTTTACGACCGTGTCAGCATTACCACGGTCATGCAATCAAAACTGAGACGCTTAGCAACTGACTCATATTTATGACGGTGGCAGTGTCCCGTGCTCGTGCAACCTTCTGACAAGCAAGAGTCAATGGGGACGCCTGGTTCACTTTACAACCGCATTACTAACTTAATGGCTGCAGTGATTCACTTAACGAAGGTCGTAAAATGGGGGGGGGGGAAATTCACTTAACCACTGTCTTGCTTAGCAATGGAAATGTGGGTTCCATTGAGGTCGTAAGTCAAGGACTACTGTAATTGGCCATATAGCAATTGTTGATTATTTAGTATTATTGTCCTTTCGACACTGACCTCTCCTCTTTCCCCAGCTCCCTTCTCTTCCGTAGAATCCGCAAGGCTGGCCACTTCCTTGAGCAAATTGGGAACGACGTCATTGGCCACGTCAAAGAATTCCTTATAAATCTCTTCATCCTCTCGACAGTAGTTGTAACTTCAGACCGAGAGACAGAGAAAAACACACAAAGAAAAAAAAATGCAATCATAAAAGCCCAGTCAAGTGCAATACCACTGAAAAAAGAAAAAACAAGGAATTCCAGAAGAAACCATCAGAGAGACACAGGTCTCTCTGACAAACTGAAAGACAAAAAGGGCAAGTGCAGAAACCGGAAAGAGGGACACGTAAATAAGGCTGATTATCAGCAGGTAAAGTGAGATGCGGTGGCTCAAAAGAGGACATTAAAAGTGACTTACTCTTGAATGACGGTAGCCGAGTCAGCCCAGGCCTCCAGGGCTTCCTTGACATTTTTGTTACGGCAGTGATAGCTGGCCAGGTAGATGTACGGGTAAATGTGCTCGTTGTTGTAATATTGCTTGGCTGAGTTGATCCCCTGGTAGGAGACAAGAGGGGGAAGTTACAAAGAGGGGGTTAAAATCCAGATATCTGCACGGTGTCCTTTGACCTCCCTGTAGGAATTTCCCGATCTCGGAATTTCCCAAAGCCCCAGAAGGCAAGATAAGAAACAACAGATGGAAACTAATCAAGGCGAGAAGCAACCTGGAATTAAGGAGAAACTTCCTAACTGTGAAAACTATTAACCAGTGGAACAGCCTGCCACCAGAAGCTGTGGGTGCTTCATGCAGGGAGGCCTGCTAGGCCCAAAACGGGGTGCTGCCCTAGAGAAAAGGCATAGGATAAATCGCAGGATAACTTCCGTCCAAGTTGAGACAAATCTGTTTATTATGAGAACTGATTATGCGTTTATTAAGAGACCAATTTGTTTATTATGAGAAGACACACAAATAAAGCTTGGTTTTTCCCATCACCCTGAGGTAGGCCCTTTTTCCTCCCACCCGTATCCTTAAAGGCACGGGTGGGCTTCAAAAATTTTAACAAGGGTTTTTCTGCTCGGTTGCTGGGTGGGCGTGGCCTAGTCGGTCTCCTGAACCACGGCGGCAGGCGTGGGAGTGGTTTTGCCCTCCCCAGGCTCCGGAGGCGTTTCTCAAGCCTCCGGAAGGGCGAAAACGGCCTCCCCAGGCTCCGGAGGCCCCCTGGTGGCCAGAAACGGGCTCATTTCCAGCGTTCCCGAACTTCTTGTAGGCCCGTTTTTCGCCCTCCCCGAGCCTCTGCACACCCCCTGCAATTACCTGCATTCAAAATGGGCCGCGTGGGGACTCCTGGGAGGGGAGGGGCAGGCAGAGCCAGCCAGGAGTGGGATTTGGGGGGTTCTCAGAACTGCAGAGACTCTTAGCTAGAGGTTCTCCCGAACCCCCAGCAACCCTCCCCTGCTTAAGGGGCAGGTAAATACCTGGTGGTAGATGAAAAGAGGGTCAGGACGGCCCGGGGTGGGTTCGAGTTCTTCGAGATCGGCCAGATTTCCCAAAGCCATAGGATACCTACAACGAGAAGGAGAATCTCTGCCTCAAAGTCCTGGTCTTCTGGGTTTTAAAGATGGCACCCTTAAGGCAAGCAGATCTCAAGGTCGACCAGCAGGGAGATAAAGAGAGAAGGAATCCATTACCCCGCTTCAATCAGCCGAGGTGAAGGTACCCCAACGACATGGTCTATCAGAATTCAAGCTATAGGGTCTTTGGTGCTCCTCTGAGCTTGGATTTTTCCTTGCAGACATTTCATGACCCAACTAGCTAACCTCATCAGTGCCGGAAGGGAGTGTTTGCTTCCCTTCGAGCACTGAGGATGATGGACCCCAGCTGAATTATGAAACGTCGGCAAGAAAACAGCCAAGCTCAGAGAGCACCAAGGACCCCACTGTTCTCCTTCTCCTCCTTCTCCCTCTCCTTTCCAGCACTGATGATGTTACCTAGTTGGGTCATGAAATGTCTGCAAGAAAATCACCAAGCTCAGAGAGCACCAAGGATCCTCCTTCTTCTCCTCTTCCTTCTCTTCTCCTCCTCCTCCTCCTCCCTCCCTCTCCCCTCGACTCTCTTTCCTTTTAACACTGATGATGTTATCTAGTTGGGTCGTGAGACGTCTGCAAGAAAACAACTCAGCTCAGAGAGCACCAAAAACCCTCCTCCTTCTCTTCTTTCCTTCTCTCCTTCTCCTCCTCCTCCTCCCCACTTCTTCTCCTCTTCCCGCCCTTCTCCCTCTCCCCTCGACTCTATTCCCTTTGAACACTGATGATATTACCTAGTTGGGTCGCGAGATGTCTGCAAGAAAACAACCCAGCTCAGACCCCCATCAAGGACCCCCACGGCCCAACCCCGAACTATAAATATTCTCTTCTATTGGGACTCGCGCTAGTTAACAGAATAACGAAGTGGGAAGGGACCTTTGGAGGTCTTCTAGTCCAACCTCCTGCTTGGTGGCTCGCCCAGCCAAAAATTAGGGCAGGCCCCTAAAAGAAGTGGGAACTACTTACCTCTCCAAATGGTGCATGTCGTAGAGGACCCATAGTAGCTTCTACAAGAGACAAGAGATAAGAGGTGAGGGAAAGCAACTGTCTTGCAAGGTAGTCCAGACAGGAAGCACACTCAGGTCAATGAATTCTACTTTTAAGCAGTAGAAGTATTTCTTTAAAGCAAAAACTTCTACTTTTACATTAACAGACTCTTGCAAATACGATTGGACACGTCCCGGTTACCTTTAAAGCAGACGTAAACTTACAACCGTACAATCACTGAAAAAAGGGACTTAACAATCAGACTTTGCATTGATAACGGTTGTAGCATCTCCAATGGTCAAAGGTGACCAAAATCAAGGCATTTACAATGGTTGCAGTGCCCCAAGTCATGTGACCTCTGGGAATTGAAGTCCACCCATCTTAAAGCAGGCTGGCTGGGGGATTCTGGGAATTGAAGTCCACGCATCTTAAAACATGCTGGCTAGAGAATTCTGGGAGTTGAAGTCCACCCATCTTAAAGCAGGCTGTCTGGGGGATTCTGGGAATTGAAGTCCACCCATCTTAAAGCAGGCTGGCTGGGGGATTCTGGGAGTTGAAGTCCACCCATCTTAAAGCATGCTGTCTGGGGGATTCTGGGAATTGAAGTCCACCCATCTTAAAGCATGCTGTCTGGGGGATTCTGGGAATTGAAGTCCACCCATCTTAAAACATGCTGGCTAGAGAATTCTGGGAGTTGAAGTCCACCCATCTTAAAGCATGCTAACTGGGGGATTCTGGGAATTGAAGTCCACCCATCTTAAAGCAGGCAGGCTGGGGGATTCTGGGAGCTGAAGTCCACTGATCTTAAGGTTGCCATGGTTGAGAAACACTGCCATACACCACTAATCCTCCCCTGAAGACGAGGATGGCTTAGAAGAGATATGAATGCCACGTCGCAAGGGGTGGACTGGAGGATCTTCCCTGGCCCCGATCAAGCCTCAAGCTTAGACCTGTGTTTTGCTCACCTGCTGGAGCTGCAACAACTCCAGGCTGTCGGAATGCAGGTCAATGGAGGGGTTGATGGCACAGACCATGAAAGCAACTTCCATTTGCCGAGTGCAACGCAGGTAGGAGCCCTTCAGGTAGAGCCAGCTCTGCAAAAAGAGGAGACGGTCTGAAGGAGGAATTCAGGGCTTGGTGGACTTGCAGAATAATGACTGACACATTCAAGACAGATTCCCGTCCTTTTCTGGTGGTGAAGGTATCACACTAGAATCCAGGAGACGGTGAGTTCTATTCCTGCCTTAAACCTGAAAGTTGGCCAGGTGACTTTGGGCCAATCACCAGGAGAGGGTGAGTTCTAGTCCCGTCTCACACCTGAAAGCTGGCTGGGTGACTTGGGGCCGGTAACTAGGCGATGGTGAGTTCTAGTCCTGCCTTAGGATGAAAGCCAAGTGGGTAACGTTCGGCCAATCACCAGGAGAGGGTGAGTTCTAGTCCCACCTTAGCCATAAAGCCAGCAGGGTAACTTTGGGCCAATCACCAGGAGATGGTGAGTTTTAGTTCCACCAGACACCTTTTTTTTAAAAAAAAAAAAGTTTTTTATTTTTATTTCTCATAAACACATTTAAATGTACAGTCATTTATCCATCATTTTTCATTCATCTTATCTTTTAACTTTCATTTTTTATTTTTTCGGGGCTGCTCTTTTACCATTTACTCCAACCTTTCTTCTTCTCCTCCCCTTCTTTTCCTTCCTCTTTCTCCTCCTACTTCCTTCGTTCTTTCTCTCCTTCTCTTTCCTACTTCTTCCCTTCCCCCACTCCTCTCTTCTTCCCCCCTTCTAACCTTCTCCTCTGCTCCTCTTTCCCCTCCCTTTTCTTCCTCTCCTTTTCCCTTTCTTCTTTCTCTTCTCTTCTCTCCTCTCTTCCTCTCCCTCTACTCCTTCCCCACTCTCTCGTTGTTTCCCTTTTCAAGTTCTAGTCCGACCTTAGCCATGAAAGCTAGCTGGGTAACTTTGGGCCAATCACCAGGAGATGGTGAGTTCTAGTCCCGTCTCAGACATGAAAGCTGGCTGGGTGACTTTGGGCCAGTAACTAGGTGATGGCGAGTTCTAGTCCTGCCTTAGGATGAAAGCCAAGTGGGTAACTTTGGGCCAACTCACCAGGAGATGGCGAGTTCTAGTTCCACCAGAGACCTAAAAACTGGCTGAGTGTCTTTGGACCAATCACCTGGAGATGGTGAGTTCTAGTTCCACCAGAGACTTGAAAGCTGGTTGAGTGACTTTGGGCCAATGACGAGGAGACTGTGAGTTCTAGTCCCGTCTCAGACATGAAATCTGGCTGGGTGACTTTGGGCCAGTAACTAGGTGATGGTGAGTTCTAATCCCACTTTAGGACTAGCTGGGTGACTCTGAGCCAATCACTCCCTTTCAACCCTACATACCTCACAGGATTGTTGTAGTGCAGAAATTAGGAGGAGGCGTGACTATTAGGTATGCTTGCTGCCTTGAGCGATTTATAAAATAATAAAGGTGGGATAAAAACGAACACAAACAAACAAACAAAGGCAGCCAAAAAGTCTCTGAAATGCCTTCAATTAACCTCAGCAATTCTTGAGAAATTAATAAGAAAAGAAGGGAATTCTGGCATGGACTTTCCCGCCAGAAATGCCAAGGAGGATTAAAACAAAGAAGAGTAAGCTGTTTTTCGTTACCCGCTCGGCCACGCCCGAGTTGACCGTCTGCCCACGCCGGTCCTCGTTGCCTTTCCCGTGCCACGTGACCTCGGCCGTCTGCTCCCCGTCTTTCCCAAACACGACCCACGCGTGGTCTTCCGAGAGTGCCAGGTGCACATCGTAGAGCCCCAGGGCCTGGCACGCGCCGACCACCGCAAAGGCCACCCCAGAACTGTCTAACTTGGTACCTGAGGCAGACAAAAATTAAACCAACTTTAGAAAGACATTTGAGCAAACCTATTCTTCAACAGGACGCGGTGGCTCAGGGGCTAAGACACTGAGCTTGTCGATCGAAACGTCAGCAGTTCAGCAGTTCGAATCCCTAGTGCCACGTAACGGGGTGAGCTCCTGTTTTTTTCCCCAGCCTAGCAGTTTGAAAGCACGTAAAAAAAATGCAAGTAGAAAAATAGGGACCCCCTTTGGTGGGAAGGGAACAGGGTTCCGTGCGCCTTTGGCGTTGAGTCATGCTGGCCACGCGACCACGGAGACGTCTTTGGACAGCGCTGGCTCTCCGGCTTTGAAATGGAGATGAGCACTGCCCCCTAGAGTCGGGAACGACTAGCACATATGTGCGAGGGGAATCTTTACCTTTTATTCTTCAATTTATACTCCATAGGTGGCTTATAAACATGTAAAAAATTGCAAAATATGATGGCTAGGAACACTGGTGGTCCTTGACTTACAACTAGCCAATTAGCAACCGTTTGAAGTTACAAAAAAGGCAGTCCCCAACTTACAACAGTTTGTTTAGTGACCATTCAAGGTTACAACGGCACTGAAAAAAAACAGACTTCTGGCCATTTTTCGCACTTACAACATCCTCATGATCACGACTGAAGTTTGGATGCTTGGCAACCGATTCATATTGATGACGGTTGACACTGATTCATATTTATGACGGTCCGTGAGCAGCATCTGACAAGCAAAGTCAATGGGGAAGCAAGATTCACTGAACAACTGTGTTACTTCCTTAACAACTGTCACGATTCACTTAGCAACTATGGCCAGAAAGGTCGTAAAATGGAGCAAACCCACTTAACAAATGTCTCGCTTAACAACATAAATTTCAGGCTCCATTGCGGTCGAGCACTACCTATCCACTTAGCCGAGGGAGCAAGCATTGTCCGAAGACCATTCAATGATCATGTGACCAGCATGACTATACACCGAGGTGCACAGAAGGCTGTTACTTTCCTACCGAAGTGGTACCTATTTATCTACTCGCATGTGCCTGCTTTCGAACTGCTAGTGAACGGAAGCGGGAGCAAAGAACGGGGAGCTCACCCCATCACACAGTACTTGGGTCTCGAACCCTGGACTGTCAGCTCTTCAGCTGACAAGCTCAGCATCTTTAACAATGGACCCCCAAAATGGTATTTACCACCTGGATTCAAAGTCCCAATGCGGTCAGGTGATCGAATGTCAACTCGCAAAGCATCCCTGGCCTGCTCTCAAGTTGCCATAGGCCAGGAAGGGATAGGAAACCGGCGAAATGGCACAGCAGCCAAAGACAGACGCACATTCCATGCATATATCTCTCAAGGCTGTATCCTAGGGTTACCTACAGCAGCCGAAGGGAGTGACATAAGGGGGAAGGGGGAAAACAGGGTCATAATTGGAGCGTAAATTATGTAGGGTCAGAGCTGGCTTCACTTGGGAACGTGCAGACATGAAGCTCCCAATAAATAACTGGATTTCTTTTGAAGCTTGGCTCGAGGCTCATGATTTAATTAGGGCATCTGTCGGAACCCTGACAGCAAAGGATCTCATTTAGGACATGTAGACACTGCCCCACCGTTCTGGTTTTTACAATGTTCCAGGCTCCCATGACAGCAATTTACAACTCTTTTTTTTTTTGTCGGAAACCGGCATTTACTTCCAACATCTGGCAAAAATCGCCCATTCCGGACACTTAATGATTCACTTAACAACCGTCACAAACAAATGTCGAACAATTGGGACGGTCACGTCTGCTTAACCACCGACATAACTGATGATTGTAATTCTGGGCTCAATTACGGTCATAAGTCGAGGCTGTCAAGTCCGTTCCCCCTTGGCAGCATCTCCTAAGACAGTGATGGCTAACCTTTTTGCCATCGTGTGCCAAAAGTGGGGGGGGGAGTGTGGGGGGATCATGTGTGCATGTGCCCATGCCCATAATTCAATGTGCCCCGCCACCCTGCGCATGCATGCGTGACACACATCTCTCGCGCTCCCCCCGCTTTTGGCACGTGATGGCGTGGTGGGCCTGGTAGGCTCACTTTTCGCCCTCCCCAGGCTCCAAGAAAGCCTCTGAAGGCAGGAAACGGTCTGTTTGCCAACTTCCGGAAGTCCCGTTTTTCGCCCTCCCCAGGCTCCAGAGGCTTTCTAGGAACTTGGGGAGGGCGAAAACGAGACTTCCCCACCCCCCACAGAGGTCCTCCGGAGGTCGGAAATGGTCCATTTGCTGACTTCCAGTGGGCCGGGAAGGCCCAAAAATCAGATGTGCACGCCAGAGCTGAACTAGGAAAACGCTCACATGCCCACTGATACGGCTCCGTGTGCGACCTGTGGCACACGTGCCATAGGTTCGCCATCACGGTCCTAAGATCTTCCACCCATGCCCCACGCCAGTACAGCGCCCCCACCTGTGATGAAGCTGAACAGCGACTGGATGTGGGCTCGGTCCTTGAAATAAGAACGGCTCAGGCTGTTCCAGATAACGTCCGAGACTTTCTTGACCAGTTCCCGGGAGGAGTAACCATCCGGCCGGGGGTAGAGCGAGAGATCTACGGCGCCACGGATCTGGGCAGTGAAGCGGGCATGCAGGGCGCCCACGATGCTCAAGTCAGCCACGGGGAAGTAGGTGAGGCTTTCGGGACCCTGAGCCGGCTCGAAGCTGATGCCGGGAACGTTGGTGGGAAGAACTCGGTTGACGGCCAGGAAGTGCTCCACGAAGCCCAGCACCAGGGAAAGGAGTACCAGATCCGGCTGCTCCCGGTGGAGTTCCAGTTCGAAGAGGCGCACCACGTCGGAGACGGAGCGCAAGGGGAACAAGGCCTTCTGGGTGCTTTTCAGCCCCATGGCCACCGCAAGGCTGCAAGGCAAGAAAAGAAAAGAAGAGAAGAGGGGCTCTGAAGGCCTGACAAGCAAGAGAAGGCCCCATCCTCCACAGCAGGGAAGCATGGGCTCCCTTTGAAAGTTCAGTGTTACTCTGAGGCACTGTTTCTCAATTTTGACAATGTTAAGAGGTTAGACTCCAACTCCCAGAATTCCTCAGCCAGCATGCTTTGAGGGGTGAACTTCAGCTCCCAGAATTCCTCAGCCAGCATGCTTTGAGGGGTGAACTTCAACTCCCAGAATTCCTCAGCCAGCATGCTTTGAGGGGTGAACTTCAACTCCCAGAATTCCTCAGCCAGCATGCTTTGAGGGGTGGATTTCAACT
>WNWU01000097.1:970955-981226 GCA_012654045.1 Ptyas mucosa
GAAGAGAGGGAGGTAGGAAGCAGAGAAAGGGAAGTAAGAAAGGAAAGAGAAAAGGAAGGAAAGGGAATGGGAAGAGGAAGGGAAGAAATCAATCCTCAAACACGACAACTGTGGGGAATCCTGACCTGCTCCGAACATCCCCATCGTAGCACCCCCACTTTCTCTGCTCCCCTCGTCCCCCCCTCTCCCCCCGTGATGCTGGGGCTGAGCTGGACAGACAGGAAAGTCAATTGGGGGGGGGGGCGCACTTCCTTACTTTTGGTGATGGAATTCCGTAGCGAAAGCGTCCGGGGTAAAAACTTATTGCTGTCAGTCGCTTCCAGAGGCGGCAGGGCCTTCTCTCCCGGCGGGGATGATGGAAAGCCTTTGGCCTCCTGAGTTACGAGGCCAGGCGTGTGATGGTTGACGACCGCCTCTCTTGGATGGTCCTGCAAGCACAACAAGGGAGAAAGAGAAAAGGCAGGTGAAATCTGAAACATGGATCGTGTGGACCAGAGAGAAATTCACCTTTCGGAGAAATTGCAAAGTTTCTCCATCACCGCCAGAGGCGGCATTCAGCCGGTTCGCACCAGTTCAGGCAAACCTGTACCGGCGATCCCGGCTCCCACACTGTGCTATTTAGGCATGTTTTTGAGGCCGGGCGCATGCGTGGAAGGTGTACGAGTGAGCAAAGCACATGCGTGTAAGACCGGGCGCATGTGTTCTGACCTAGGCTTCCTTAGAAAGTATACAACACAATCTTAGTCCCGGCAAACTTCTTTAATCCATACGGCTGTGAATTATTGTCATTCCCAGTCCGAAAGGCTTCTCAAACAGTCTTTCACGGGAGGGTTTACAAACACCCACCTTATCTCCCTTGGAATGCTGCCAGAGAGCTAATTGCCAGACGCAGGGCAAGGCCAAACTTAGCACAGAGTCAAACAGAGCTTTTACCGACCAGATGAATTCATTGCTTCCTGCAAAAGCTCACGACCCGTTCGCTTCTCTTTTATGACTTATGGGAGGGGCCGATCATCTCCAAGCGTTACTCCCAAGTTGACCCTGTTTCCTTAATTATTCCTGTCTCCTGGCAGCTCTGCGCATGCGCATACTGGGGACAGGCTCCCGCTGTTCTTCAGCCTCGCTGATGTCAGACTCCGGAGGCAGCAAAGAACTACCAGATGGCCTTGGCTCCCTCTTTGCCTCTGACTCAGATCCCTTGTCCGAGCCTTCCCAAGACTCAAGGACTGGCCCACATTCCACCCCAACCTCCTCACTGTCCGAATCTGCTGCCAGCTCTGATGGCCGCTGGCGGGCCACTACAGCATGCATGGATAGTATCCACACAGCGAGCCGGTGGTAAAGATAAGTGAAACCCATCCCTGATCACCACCACTACCCCTGGTCCAGTCCCAGTGTGCTTTGCAAAAGGGTGGGGGGGACTACAACTCCCAGAATTCCCAGCAGGTGTCACGATTCATGGGAAATGTTTTTACTGACAGCTCTTCCAGGGAGGGGTAGATCATACAGGTCAAGTGAGCCCAAAATTTTTTGTTGTTAAGTGAGAAATTTGTTAAGTGACCAAAAAAATTCAGGTCCTTGTTTGTTTTTGTAAGTCGAGGACTCTCGGTATTAGCATTTTGTGAAGGTAGCAACTGTATATCAGGGGAATAAGCATCTTATTGGACTACCGTATTTTTCAGACTATAAGACGCACCGGGGTATAAGACGCACCAAGATTTTGAAGTGGAAAACAAGAAAACAAACTAGGTTTGGGCCTCAGCGCGTCCAATTTTTGCCCTCCCCAGGCCCTAGGAGCACTCTGCAGGCCTCTCAAACCCTCTGCGTGCCCTGTTTTTGTGAAAAACAGGCCCATTTTTGGCAAAAATGGGATGTGTGGGGTGGAGTTTCAGGAGGCCAAAAATGGCCGTATTCGGTGTATAAGACACACTGACATTTCCACTCTCTTTTAGTGGGGGAAAAAGTGTATCTTATACTCCGAAAGTTCAGTAACTTGATTCTTTTGAAATAGGTGTGGTCTGAGAATTTCCTACATGGGGTCAGACAAGATGGCCTTTGAGGTGCCCTCCCTCGATACCCGATTCTATGAAACTCTTACCAGATCTCGATCCGGGAGGACCTTGGGAGTGGTTGCCAAGATGATATCTGGAGGAGGATTGGACGGAAGAGAGAAACCTTTCGATGGAATCCTGCCAAGATCACAAACGTTTGGTTATGGGGGAAGGAATAAGGAGAAGGGATCAAGTGAGTCAGAATTCACACAGGAAACCTGTCAATATTCAAACAGAAACGGTCCCTCCCTGCTTTGCATGACTCAGATTTGGCACAAATGGCAAATTCCAGGTGTCTTTCCTGGTGCAAGGAAAGGTAAAATAGGAACAAATTTAAAATCCGAAGAGATATTCTCCGCCTCTCCCTCCAAAAACCAGACTAAATATTTCATCCACCCTACTGCATAGCTACATAGTCTGAAATTCCTTCCGCTTTCATCATCGATTCATTTTATTTTTGGGGGGCGACTAATCTAGTCCGGCTAGATTTCCTGAACAAGCTTCCACTCGAATTCTAACTCAGTCCACCCTCTTTGCTCGTCTCGAATCCAGACCTGGTGCCTGCTGGATAGCTAAAAATCCAAGTATTTATTAACGGGGACCTCTGATCTTCCTAAACAAAACCCCAGTGTCTCCTGTGGTTAAAAAAAATCCAAATTGTTCACCCAATTTTTTTTCTTCGCTCGGCTGGAGAGCCCTCATTCGGCGGTGCCGCGGGAGCCGAGTTCAAATCCTCCCCGCCCCACAGCTCAACCAGCCAGGGGTGGGGTTGTGGGAGGTTAGGCCGGCTACGAGAAACATGCTTTCGAAGCCCAGAAATACCACGAAGTAGAAGAGAGAAGAAGGACAGAGGCGGAAGGGCCCCTCGGCTAAGATGGAAGGGCGTATGAGCAAATTGCGACTAAAATGACGGGGTTCCTTACGGGTCGGGAGGGGCTGGGGTTTGGTCGCTGTGGCTCTGTAAGAATTCGGTCCTCTCTTCGGCCAAGAGGTGAGGCGCCCCATCCTGCAGGGATAAGGAATGCAGGAGTTGAAAGGTGACCGGTTTGAAGACCACTTCGCTGGCCGGCCGGCTTAGTTCGGCGTCTCCGACCGGCGGTTCGCTCCTCCGCTTCTCCTGCAGCGATTTCTGGTACAGCTCGGAGAAACTCCTGTCGAAAAAGAATTGAGGGCGCAAGATCACACACGGGACGGAAGGCGATAGAGCCACATGCAACTCCAGAGCCACAGGTTGCTGACCCCTGGTTATTCCCTATGTCTATCATTAAGTGTTGTACCTTATGATTCTTGACGAACGTATCTTTTATGTACACCGAGAGTGTATGCACCAAAGACAAATTCCTCGGGTGTCCAATCACACTTGGCCAATAAAGAATTCTATTCTACGTATCAGCGTGGGAAGCTGCCACAACTCCTTGCCAAACAAGATTTCTGTCATTCGGCAAAGATTAAACTTCTCCAGCCTGGGGAGAATATTTAACACCCTCTAGGCAAGTTGGGCAGGATGGGTTCTGTAGTCCTGACGGCGCAGAATTGCAAGATGCCCAATTAATAGGGAACTCCGGAGCAGGATGAACTCAGGAGAAGGGCCCCGGGACGCCCCGTGCGTATGATTGACGCGGATCGGCTCACCTTCTGGGCCTTCCATTCTCATCCGGAGGAACAACGGTGATGGTGACTTTTTTCGCCGTCCGCAGGAGTTCGGCGGTCTGAGGGGGCGTCAAGCCGGGCAAGGGTCTTTCGCACACACGGACCAGGCGTGCCCCTGGCTGGAGCCCGGCTTTTTCCGCAAAGGTGAAGCGTTCCACTTCGGTTACAAACCCTTCGTGGTCCATTTGGAAACCCAGCTGGCCAACGCCATTCCGTAAGAGGGTCAGTTCCCGGGTCTCGCACCCGCGGGTCACCAACTGGGAGAGGAAGGCAGGGAGGGGGTTAGATGGGGGTAGATTGCAGGGGCGATACCGAAATATCATCATCGTCATTATCATTATCAAGACCCCAGAATCCCTTGCGGGGAACTGAATGGAGCTAGCCGAGTGTTTGAATGGCTGGATGCTCTTCCTGTTGCCAGTGCTGAGTTTTGTTCGGCAGATATATTCTCACTGTGCCCAGAGAGAGAAATATCTGCCTCTACCTGGGATCGAACTCACAGCCTCCTGATTGTGAGGCGAGGGATCCCCCTCTAGGCCACCGCACCCATCCTGTTGATACCGAAATATAATTTTATCGTCTTCTTTCTATCTATCTATCTATCTATCTATCTATCTATCTATCTATCTATCTATCTATTAAATGATTGTGTTTTATTCCAATTTCATTTTAAACTGTATTTCATTCCAATTTCATTTTCAATCATCTATTAGTCCAATTTCGTTTCAAATTGTATTTTATTCCACTTTCATTTTAAATTGTGTTTTATCAGATTTTAGTAATAATTTGTGTCTGGAACACGGCACTTTGATATGGCCCAAGAGCTAATCAATAAAGGGAAGGGAAGAGAAGGGAGAGGAGGGAAAAGACAAATGATTTGCAGAGATGGCACAAAACCTTTTAGCGAAAGGCTCTGTGAGTTTTGAGAGGGTTGGGCACAGCCGTGAGTGACTTGGACCAGGAAGTGGGAGGCTCTGAGTTCTAATCCTCCCTTAGGCAAAGAAGCCCCTGAGGTGACTTTAAGACAGGGGTGTCAAACTCAAAGCCTGTAGGCTGCATCCGGCCCGTGGGCCCACCCTGGAAACGGCGAAGGACTGGCCCACAGTGCCTCTGTCAGCAAAAACAAAGCTCGGGAGGGCCACATGCGGCCTGCCCGGGCTCCGTTTTCAGCCGCTACAGCCTCCTGCAACCCCCTGCCAGTAAAAATGGAGCTCGGGAGGGCCAAGTGCGGCCTGCCCAGGCTCCGTTTTCAGCCGCTACGGCCTCCTGCAGTCCTCTGTCAGTGAAAATGGAGCTGGGGAGGGGGGGGGGATTTGTCACGCGCGGCCTCCCCGAGGTCCGTTTTTGCTGGCAGCGGGTTGTAGGAGGCCGTCGCGGCTGAAAACGGAGCCTCAATGAGTCACGTGGAGCTGGCCACGCAAACCCTGGCAACCCCCCCTCCCGCCCCCCCCGAGGTCAAACACAACCGTGACGTGGCCCTCATAAAATCGAGTTTGGCACCCCTGCTTTAGGCCAAGTGTTTCTCAATCTCAGTCACTTTATCTTATGTGGACTTCAACTCCCAGAATTCCCCAGCCGGCAAGAGGGTTGAAATCCACATCTTGTTAAAAAATCCTTTTATGCTTGTGGGAGTTGTAGTCCAGATATCTTCAAATGGCCAAGATTGAGAAATTCTGCTTCTGGGTCAGAGAAGCTGTGAGTCCCGTGTACAGCAGCATCCTAAAATGAACGCTTTCTAAGCCACAGTACGGGTAGTCCTCGACTTACAACCACAATGGAGCCCCAAATTTACGTTGCTAAGTGAGACAGCTGTTAAGGGAAGGTTGCCGCATTTTACGACCTTACTTGTCGCAAGTTATTAAGTGAATCAGGCTTCCCCAACTGACTTTGCTTGCCAGAAGATCGCCAAAACAAAAAAGGGAGGGGGGAGGGTCACATGACCCCAGGACATTGCAACCGTCATAAATACGAGTCAAGTTGCCAAGCATCTGAATTTTGATTCAGGTTATAAGTGAGAAAGCCGTCCCACGTCCCTCTTTTCCAGTGCCGTTGGAACTTCGAATGGTGACTAAATGGACGGTTGTAAGTCGAGGACTACCTGTACACACCAGATCGCCTCTGAGCATGTGGAGAGTGCAATGCCCCCCCAGCAGGAAGGACTGTAAGCCCATCCGGATCTAAACTTCTAGAAAAAAGAGGCAAATTTGCACACACAAAAAAATCCTACTTGTAGCCGATGGACGATATCGCGAATGTCCGACGCCTGACCCTCGTCCACACGCATGCAAATATAATCCCCAGTTTCGTAATAAAGGTCCAAGTTACAACTCTCCGAAAAAGTCCAAGCCAGGATATCCCGACACGAACAGTTAAAAACCACTCTCTTCTCGCGGGCATCAATGAGGACTAGAAACTCCGAGGAGATGCCCAGCAGGCACCGGAGATCTAACATCTTGTTGTTGGGTTCTTTGCTCCCGTCACGGGCCCAGACGCCCCATACCAAAGCGCCTGCGCTGTGGGCCTCAGCCCCCTTGGGAACTTTAGACTTCTCGCGTTTCTTGGCCGCCGGCAAAGTGATGAGAGGCCGCCGGGAAGTCGAGGCCTCCAACGTGCTAGTGGTGGCGTGGTTGAGCGCCAGGTCGCGGAGGTACTCCTGGCGCGTCCGGGTAGCCATGGCGTGGAACTTGCCGGACCGCTCGGCGGAGTTTTCGGCGTTGATCACCTTGGCGAGGAGAAGGTCCCGGAAAGCCGGCCCCTTCATAAAACAATTCTCGGCCGGGATGCACGGCCCGAAGTGTGGGATGTCCTCGGTGCAGCTGACCGCCACGCTGGACGGAGAAGAAGGAAAATGGTCATTGACGGCCTCTCTGAGGGAATTTTAACACTGCTGCACAGAGAGCTGTTTTCGAGTCTCTGGCTCACCAGCGCCAAAACTTACGTACAGACCTCGTGGATATTTGTGCCCATTGTACAGATTGGAAACACTGAGGCGTTTTAAAAAAGTGTAAAGGCTGCCGTTAAGGCCACTCTAACTTTTCTACGTCACCTGGGAAAGACCTGATAGGTCAGTGATGGTGAACTTTTTCGGCACCGATTGCCCAAACCGGAACACGCATGCATGTGCGTGTGCCAGAGTGCCGGAAATCTGGCACTGTTTTCAGGCCATTTTTCGGGCTGTTTTTCAGACCAAAAACGGCACGAAAAACTGTTTTTTGGGCGTTTTTCATGTCATTTTCCGGCGCCACAGCACCCGTGATGTCCAACTGATCTGCCCGCCAAAAACTAAAATAGCAGCTGGCGACGGCGTGCATGCCCACAGAGGGAGCTCCATGTGCCACCTCTGGCATGTGTGCCATAGGTTTGCCATCACGGTCATAGGTCATTTAGACAGATTTGCAGCTTGGCCGCAGGCCGTCTGTAAAACATATTGTGTAATTAACTATACAGTTAGTTCTCGACTTACAAAAGCTCATTTAGTGACCGTCTAAAGCTAGAACAGCACTGAAAAAAGCGACTTAGGACTGTTTTCCCATGCATAATGACCATTGCAGCATCCCCCACAGTCATGTGATTAAAAATTTGAACGCCTGGCAACTGATTCAGATTTATGTCCGTCGCCGTGTCCTCCTGATCCCCTTTTGCGGCCTCCTCACAAGCAAAGTCCATTCACTTAACAATCTAATTGTTACTAATTTAACAACTGCAGGGATTCACTTAACGGGGGGAAGGAAGGAGCGTCAAAGGGGGTAAGGTTCACTTTGACAAACGTTTCGCTTAGCAACGGCAATGCTGGGCTCCATTGTGGTCGTAAGTCGGGGACTACCTGTACTGTACAGTCTCTCACTTTTTTTTTAAAAAAAATATTTTTCAAAGCTTCATTTTGAAAAGATATGTTTTATGAGTTTTTTTGTTTTTTAAAAAAATATATTATTTTTAAAAAGTTTTAATTCTTTAGTTTAAATGCAAACTAGAGGTAGTCCTCGACTTATAACCATAATTGGGACCCGAATGCCTGTTGGTAAGCGAGGAAGTGGTTAAATTGAGTTTTGTGTGTGTGTGTGTGTGTGTGTGTGTGTGTTTGTAGAGGAAAGGTACACAAAAAAGAAAATTAAAGGAAAAAAAAAGACTAACCAAAAAATTGCCTGAGGGAATTTTATGGTCGTTCCTGCAGTGCCCCCTAGTGGCCTGCAGGAACAGAGACTCTGCAAAAGCGCCAAATTAAAAAAAAACAAGAAGAACCAAGATATAGGTCAATGATGGCTAACCTTTTTGCTGTCGTGTGCCAAAAACGGGGGGGGCGGGGGGGGGGGGCACGCCCACACGTGCCCACACCCATAATTCAATGTGCTCCACCCCCCCCCCCCCTTGGCGTGCCCGACACCCCCCCCCCCCGCACTTCCTCTGCTTATGGCATGGTGGGCTGGGTAGGCCCATTTTTCACCCTCCCCAGGCTCCAGAGGCTCTCTTGGAGCCTGGGGAGGACGAAAACAGCCTTCCCCAACACCCCGGAGGCCCTCTGGAGGCCGAAAACAGCTTGTTTTCCGACTTCTGATGAGCCCTGTAAGCCCGAAAATCAGCTGGCCGGTGTGTGAATGTGCGCCAGAGCTGAGCTAAGGCAACGCTCGCGTGCCCACTGATATGGCTCCGCGTGCCATCTGTGACACGCGTGCCATAGGTTCGCCATCACGGATATAGGTAGTTCTCCACTTATGACCATATTAGAGCCCAAAATTTCTATTCCTAAGCAAGCCATTTCCCAGACTGGGCAACCATTGGTCTGAAATAGTATACAGTCTCCTGCTCGAGCAAGGGGGTTGGACTAGAAGACCTCCAAGGTCCCTTCCAACTCTATTATTCTACGTTCTAACCTTTCCTGCCAGTTGTTAAGTGAATCACTGCAGTTGTCAAGTTAGTAACATGGCTGTTAAGCGAATCTGCCTTCCCCATTGTCAGAAGGTCAGAAAAAGGGATCACATGACCCCTGTCTTAAGAACATGCCAATTGTCCGAAGTTTGATCACATGACCATGAGAATTCTGCAATGGCCATATGTGTGAAAAACGGCCATAAGTCACCTTTTCCAGTGCTGTTGTAACTTTAGTCTATGCAGATTCTCAGTGCTTTTATCCAAGAGCTGAAGAAGCTTCTTGGATGAGAAGCGAAATGTCTTCACAGAGAAACAAGAAAGTCCAGTTGCCTCTTGTAACTTTGAACAGTCAACTAAATCCTCCTCTTCCTCTTTTAACGACCCCATAATCCCCTTGCAGGATTATGCGGCGACTGAATGGAGCTAGCAGAGTATTTAGTGGCCAGATGCCCTTCCTATCTCCAATGAGGAGTTTTGTTCAGCAGATATATTCTCACGGGGCCAAAAGAAAGAAATATCTGCCACTACCTAGGATCGAACTCACAGCCTCCTGATTGTGAGGCGGGAGCTCCACCTCTAGGCCACGGCACCACCACTCACCACCCGTTCAGTGATGAGCACTCGCTCATCCCTGAACGGTTGTAACTCGAGAACCACCCGCACAAGACAGCTGCGTTCTGTACGTCAATAGCATACGTCAAATGCAAACTCGTTTACGGATTACCAAGGAAAAAGTTGGAAATGGGATTACTGTCATATTCACAGCGGATTCCTGGAGCACAATTTTTTTTGCAAAATCAGGCAATTTTTTTTAAAAAAAAATGCTAAGAATTCCTGTGCTGTTTGCGGAGAACAAGCCAGCAAATGGGTGACCTACTTAAGATTAGTGGATAAAAGATTCAGGGAAGAAAATGGAATTTCACTGCGGTGGAAGACTCCGCCACAAAGCAGAGAGAACAGTTCTAAAGGAATTTTAAACAATTGTGACACCCAACATTTGACCCTCCGGATTCAGAGGCACTCTATCGGTAATTTGCCAAATAACAGAAGAAAACACTTCCTGCCTTTTCCTGCTTGGGGAAAACAGGATACAGGTAGCTCTTGATCGACGAGGGCAATTGGGTCCCAGAATTTTCGTGGCTAAGCGATGGAGTCATAAATCACAACTACACTGCTTAACGACAGCAATCCCTGCAGTTCTGCTTGCCATCGTTAACTGAATCCCACTGTCACGGGACGAGGGAATTCTCTCACCAACCATGTCATAGAATCATAGTGGTGGAATAACAGAATAACAGAGTTGAAAGGAACTTTCTAGTCCAGGGGTCTCCAACCTTGGCAACTTTTTAAGACTTGTGGACTTCGACTCCCAGAATTCTCCAGCCATGGCTGGCTAGGGGATTCTGGGAGTTGTATCCCAGATATCCTGAGGATGTCACGGTTGTGAAATACCGCTTCTGGGTCAGAGAAGCTGTTGGTTCTATGCACAGCATCCTAAAATTAAAGGTTTCTAAGTCATAATATAGATAGTCCTCGACTTACGACCGTATGTATGTATGTATGTATGTGGGGGGGGGGGGAGAGAGAGATGATCGGAGAGAGAGAGATGGAGATAAGAGATTGTGAGAGAGAGAGATGGAGATGAGAGAGAGAGATAGAGATGAGAGATGGAGATGAGAGTGAGATGATAGATGAAAGAGAGAG
>WNWU01000097.1:990435-1002572 GCA_012654045.1 Ptyas mucosa
TATTCTATTCTATTCTATTCTATTCTATTCTATTCTATTCTATTCTATTCTATTCTATTCTATTCTATTCTATTCTACTCTATTCTATCTCTACTCTATTTCTATTTATTTCTGTTTCTATTCTATAGACACCATGCATGCACACAAGATGCTGTAATACAGGTAGTCCTCAACTTAACAACAAGTTTGTTTAGCCACCATTTGAAAATTGCAACGGTACTGAAAAAAGTGAGTTAGGACCGTTATTTCAGACTTACGACGCTGCAGTATCCCCACATGATTTGCATTCAGACGCTTGGCAACTGACTCACATTTACGACGGTCGCAGTGTCCCCGGGGTCATGTGATTTCCCCCCGTTGCGACTTTCTGACCCGCAAAGTCAACGGAGAAGCCAGATTCACTTAACAACCGTGTGGCTAATTTAACAACTGCAGTGATTCACTTAACCACGGTGGCAAGAAAAATCGACCAATGGGGCAAAAACTCGCTTAACAACCGTCTTGCATAGCAGCGGGACATTTTGGGCTCAACCGTGATCGTTAAGTCGAGGACTATCTGTACACTGAACATTCCTCATTTGCCTCGTAACAGCATGATAGTTTCACCAGACAAACCCAGATTATCCGAGAAAGCATTCCCACCTACCCACCCTCGCTCCGACTCTCCGAAAGGTGACTTGCTTTTTCTGCTTTCTCTTCTGCAATTTCACACACACACACAAATGCACACTGCTCACCTGCTGGCGGTTGTTGGGTGTGTAGGGCAACATGGTGGAGACGTGGAACATAATCTCGTAGTCCTGATACGTGGTATACAGGGAGTGGGTCCCCGTGGAGTCGTCTGCAAAGAAGAGGCACCGGGAAGGGAAGAGAAAACATCGTTTGGATGACTTTAAACAGAGCCTGCTTTAAGGGGAATGTGACAGGCACAAAGTATCAAAGGAATCATGCGTTAAGATTGGAGCATAGACGATTTATTCAAGATTATGCACAAGAATCTGGACAATTTATGGTCAGCTAGATAAGGGAGGGTCCCTTCTCAGCCTCTCGCCCAGCGGAGGGCTATGCCGTCCCTTATCTGACCGTTCCAGAGCAGGGTTTCTTTGCTCCGTCTACCAAGGCCTTCCCCACATATCCTTGAACGTACCTGACACACTTGAACTTTTTCCGTAGATTTATATTCTCTCCCCCCACCTTTTACAACCTGAGAAACTAGGGAGGGTTTCTTCTGGCCCTTTTTCTATATCCATTATACACAGAGGTGGGATTCAGCCAGGTCGGGCGAACTGGATGTTAATTTTAATCTGGTTCGCCGAACCGGTTGTTCCAAGGACTGGCTGACCTTGCCCACCCGACCTCACCCCTCCTAGGAGTCTTTACACGGCCCATTTTGGATGCCAGGTAAGTGAAGGCTCTGGGAGGGCGAAAAACAGGCCTACTGGAAATACCGGAAGTCTGGAAACAGGCCCATTTCCGGCCTCTGGGGCCTGGGAAGGCCGTTTTCCCCTCTCCTGGAGGCTCGAGGAAAGACTCCGGAGCCTGGAAAATGCCCCCCACTTTCTGTGGTGCAGGAGGCCAAGTAGGCCGCGCCCCCCCATGGCCACGCCCCCCCAGCAACCGGGCAGCGAACCAGTTTCTGAAATTTTTCAATCCCCACCCCTGATTATGCAGCTGAACGCTAAGGTGTCTCTAACCCGTTCGTCCTTCTGACAGCATCTCTTCCTCTCGTCTCCCTCCAGGTGTTTTCCACATACCTCTTCCACCTTACCAACCACGTCACGAAGTAAGTTTTTAGTACTGACCGAGCATCCTTTCGTTCCAGGGATGCGATCGTGGACAACACTGGTCCCCAGTTTGTGCAAACGTGCCACTTGTTTGTACGCACACTTGCAGAAGCTGATCCCACCCCAACACTTACTCTTGTTGTCCAGCTGCGCGCGGTATTTGTCGAAGCCGAGTAGGCGGACACGGTCTCCCAGAAGGTTCAGGAACTCTTCAAAGGTGGGCCCAGCCTTCTCATTGTTGTACATGTCCTCTTCCGAACCTTGTTTCTCCCGGCAATACAGGATTCCAACTTTGCGCTGGAAGCTAAGCTGCAGGAACCAAAGAACCGAAAACAGAAGTTCAGGAACGGAAGGCTGGCAAGGGAAGAAGCAACGGATGGAAACTAATCAAGGAGAGAGGCAACCTGGAGCTAAGGAGAAACTTCCTGACAGTGAGAACGGTTAGCCAGTGGAACGGCTCGCCACCGGAAGTTGCGGCTGCTCCATCACTGGAGGTTTTAAAGAAAAGACTAGGCTGTTGTTGTGACATAGGCTTATTGAGTCATTAAAACACACAAGTAGTCCCAACAATCTCTTTTATTACTTGGCAAAGCCACACAGAGTGCAGAATCAAAGAGAGATGCCGACTGGGAACAGGATTAACAACGTTGCTTTCCTGCAAAGGGCTCCCATGTGGTTTTGCTCCTCTTTTAAGCCTTATGGGAGGGGCCAGTCATCTCCAGGCCTTACTCCCGAGTCGTCCCTTTTGTTTTAACTGTTCTTGCCTTCTGGCAGCTCTGCGCATGTGCGCACTAGGTACAGGCTTCTCCTGTTCCTCTGCCTCTCTGATGTCTGACTCTGGAGGCTCTAGAGCCGTAATGGCGAACCTATGGCACGTGTGCCACAGGTGGCACGCGGAGCCATATCAGTGGCCACACGAGTGTTGCCCTAGCTCAGCGCTGACCAGCTGATTTTCGGGTCTTCCGGACCCACCGGAAATCGGGAAACAGGCTATTTCTGGCCTCTGGAGGGCCTCCAGGGGGGTGGGGAAGGCTGTTTTCACCCTCCCCAGGCTCCTAGAAAGGCTCTGGAGCCTGGGGAGGGTGAAAAAACGGGCCTTCCAGTCCCAGTGGAAGTTGGCAAATGGGCCGTTTCCGGCCTCCAGGGGGATGGGAAAGGCTGTTTTTGCCCTCCCCAGGCTCCAAAAAAGAGTCTGGAGCCTGGGGAGAGCGAAAAAGGGGCCTACTGGGCCCACTGTGCCATCGCGTGCCAATAGCGGGGGGAGCACAGGGGTGTCGCTCACGCATACATGGGGGGGGGGCGGGGCACACTGAATTATGGGTGTGGGCACACATGGGCGCGACACTCCTGCGCTCCCCCCGCTTTTGGCACATGACGGCAAAAAGGTTAGCCATCACTGCTCTAGAGTCCGTGCATAATTCCCAGATAACCCCATCTCTGCGTCCGACACAGAGCCCTCGTCTGGGCCTTCCCCAGACTCCAGGACTGGTCCAGGGCCCTCCCCAGCCTCTTTACTATCCGAATCCACTGCCAGCTCCGCAGGCTGCTGGCAGATCACAATATAGACTTGTCTCAAACGATATAAGGTCTCCTGCTAACGTAACCAGCGTTTACTAGTTTGGGCCTAAACAGCAAACCATTGTGTCACTTAACGACCACCACAAAAAAAACATCTTGCACATTGCGTAGGTTACTCTATTTACGAGAGTCACGAGTTACAACCGTTAACGGCCAGAGACTCCATTACGGTCATAACTGGAGGAATACCAGGTTTCTGACGGCATTATTGCCGCAGCCAAATTTTTCGGAACGCGCCATCCAACCTACCCCTTGCTCGTCCAGCTTCAGCAACGTCTCGGGGACTTTCGGGGAGCTGGAAGCGAGACGGAGGCACGGCAGGCTGAGCTCCGGCATGATGTGCTCCAGCAGCTTCTTGGGAGGGACCCCCCGGGGAGAGGCATGGCGGGCGGTGAGGGGCAGGGCATCCTCCAAAATGGATACACGGAGGGTCCGCAGCTGGGAGGGACAGAACGAGAGATCAAAAAATGTGTGCGTGTGTGTGTGGAAAAGAAGTTCACCCGTCTTAAAGTATCCGAAGTTGAAAAATATCGACGCGAGGATCGGCTGCACTGCGAAGCGGTATATAAATCTACGTACTGTTGCTACTGCTATTCCGTTTGTTGGAATTCTGGGAGCTGAAAGTTCACCCATCTTTAAACATCCAAGGTCGGAAAAAAATATCGACGCGAGGAATAGTTGCCCTCTGAAGTGGTATCTAAGTCTGCTATTTTTTTTTCTCCGACGGTGTTGTAACTTCGGTCACTAAACGAACGTTTGCTAAGGCGAGGACTACCTGAACCATTTGTTAAGGTAGCAGCTCTCTCGCAAGAGAGACTCTGGGCATCTCCCACCTCCTTCCCACCACCCATAATCCACACCTCTGCCCTCCATTGGGGCACGAGGCCGTTGCCCACCTGGCTCGTGCGAATGATCAGACGGTAGTTGTACTGCGGGCCGGCGCTGCCTTCCTTTTCTTCGCGACGGAGGGAGATGGCCACAGCGCCCAGCTGATCGTCCACCCCGAAGAAATTTTGGTGTTCTGGGGAAGACAGTGGAACAACCCATGTGTTTATTTAACGCAGAGGTCTTCAAACTTGGCAGCGTTAAGACCTGTGGACTTCAACTCCCAGAATTCTCCTGGCTGGCTGGAGAATTCTGGGAGTTGAAGTCCACAAAGTCTTAAAGCTGCCAAGTTTGGGGAACCTCTGATTTTTCGCATCCAAAAGGAAGACAAGAAAACACATTCTTGAATACGCAGTTGTAGTTTAGGGCCCATGTTCTCCTTTCCACCGGCCTAAACCAAAAATATTCGAAAGAGGAAACGCAGCATTTTGTTTTGTTTTGTTTTGTTTTTACAAAAAGGAAATGAGGAAATGGTAATTATTATAGTATGGCCCTGCACCACAGGAAGTGGAGATAAACTCGCAGCACGAAATATCTCAAAGGAAAGATAACACAATGATGAACTGTTATTTAGTTTGCGTCTTTTACTGACACTGACGCCTTTCAATAAACTTTTTTTCTTTTTTTAAACTCTCTTCTCCAGTCGTGTCCCTCAACCTTGGCCGTTTTAAAGAAGTGTGGACTTCAACTCCCAGAATTCCCCAGCCGGTATGGATTCTGGGAGTTGAAGTCCCCAATAATTTAGTTTATTCGGCATAAAACGGCGCTTAGTTATCTCGTAGGAGGCGGTATATTCTGCAATATTGGGACGGTTGGTGAGTCAACCGCAGGTCCGAGGAGGAGCCGCTGCGGGACAGAGATGACAGCTGCCCTTCAAAAATTATGATTTATGGCTGGAGAATAGAAGCCAAAACAAGAAATAAGACTTCAAAAACCATTGACTGTAACATAAAAATGTATATAAAGTATAATCAGAACATAATATAGCATTACAAAGTAATTACGATGTTATTACTAGAATTGTTAAAGTATATGAGAAGGCAAATATTGAACAGTGACTTACAAAAGCAGAATATACGTCCTCAGACGGAAAGCTTTAAAATTATATTACACTGTTGTGTTCCTTGCGTTTTTTAATTTGTTTTGATATTTCTATTCTTTTCTTCCCCCCCCCTCCCTTCTTTTTTACTTGTGGTTTTTAAACTTGGAAAACGTTCAATTAAAAACTATTTTAAAATAAATAAAAATTATGATTTAAATCGAGTTGATTTTTTTTTTTTACTAGTGATTTAAATCAGGGCTGGCTGAGGAATTCTGGGAGTTGAAGTCCCACAAGTCTTCAAAAGTTGCCGAGGTTGGAGACCCCCTGATTTAAATCATGATTTAAATCGACTTGGTTTAAATCATGATTTAAATCGACTTGGTTTAAATCATGATTTAAATCGACTTGATTTAAATCATGATTTAAATCGACTTGATTTAAATCCAATCCACTCCCTGCTTCCTTTGCTGCAAAAGTTCACCGATTTGGGGTGGAGGGGAAAAATAACGAAAGAAAAAAAAGGACACGTCAATGATCTTTTAAGACCCTTTAAGGTTGTTCCATCATTTTAACCCTAATGCAGAAAGGATGCAGTGTCAGCCACTTCGGAGCAAACTGATCATGTGAAAGGGAAACAAGGGCAGGCAAAACAGAGGCTGCCGTAGCTTCTATTTTAAAACCAAGGGAAGGACACAGTCAGAAGTTCTTAGCCACAGAGACATCAAAGGGCTGAGTCCTGGGAAGAATGGCTAATCAAATTAGGGCAGGACGCTTTGATGTCCCAAAATTACTCTGCATTTGAAGATTAAATCTAACGGAGAAACTTAATTCCAACTGGAAACGGCTCCTGAACTACAGCTTTAACCCAACTACGCTCCAAATATGGCCTTTTTTAAAATCTGGGGAGTCCTCAACGTACGACCATGATCGGCATTGGCATCTTCCCGTCGCTGAGCAAAGCAGCTGTTCGGAGAGAGGCGCCTGGCTTTACCTCTTTCCCACTGTCGTTAAGCAAAACGCTGCGGTTGGTGGTAAATGAATCGTGCGGGCGTTAAGTCAATCCGGTGGTCGTCCGGGTGCGCTTCAAGGTTTTAGTTACTACCTTTAGAGTGCTCCATGGCCTAGGACGGGGGTATTTACGAGACCGCCTTCTGCCACCAGTAGCCTCTCACCGACCGGTACGCTCCCATAGAGAGGGGCTTCTCAGGGTGCCGTTGGCCAAACAATGTCAACTGGTGGCCCCCAGGGGGAGAGCCTTCTCTGTGGGGGCACCCGTCATCTGGAACAAGCTCCCCCCGGAGATACGGAGGATCCCGGATCTGTGCCCTCAAATCATTCCTATTCCAACAGGCTGGCCTGTTTTAAATTTAAAATAAACTGTTTTAAATTTTAAATTTGTCCTACAAATTTGGGGTGTTTTAAATCTCGCTTTTTGGGCCAAATTATTTAATTGTATCTTAAATGTTTTTTTAAACGTTTGTATTATATGTATTTTATCTTTTGGCTGTTCACCGCCCTGAGTCCTTCGGGAGTAGGGCGGTATACAAATTAAATAAATAAATTAATTAATAATAATAATCCGTTGATTTTGCTCATTGGAAGCCAGCTGGGAAGGATGGGGGAGGGAATGGAGGATCATGTGACACCCCCCCCCCCCAGGATGTTGCAACAGACATAGGTACATGCCAGTGGCCAAGCACTTAAAATTCTGATTAGGTGACCGTGGGTATGTTACAATGGTCATAAGGGCCTGAACAGGCCGTTAAGTCACTTTTCTTCGGTACCGTTGTAACTTTAGAACGGTCGCTAAATGAATGAGGACTACCTGGGTTTCAGTTTTATGAGAAATGGCAGCTCATTGAACATTTTCCCTCTCTTCTCCTCCCCCCACATTCTCCCTGCTGCCCCTTGTTCACCTTTGCCGTAAAAATGCTTCCGGTAGTAACAGGCTCCGAGATCGGCATACTCGATGGCGTGCATCACTCGGCTGCTCCTCTGTCCGTAACTTTCACGGGGTTCCTCCAGTACCGAAACGGCCATGTTTGGACAGTGGAAGCCTGCGGGCAACCCCCGGTGTTGGCCTAGTCCTCGTTCGACTTCCCCTCCGGCTTCTACCCGAAAGGCGGAACAGCTAAGCACCAGCGTGCCTCCTTCCTCCTCTTCTGCCCCGTCCTCCAGAATCGGCATTACGTCCGCCGTACGGCACTGCGAAGCCGCCGAGGCGCCCGTGGTGACGTTGCCCTGCCTGGCGGCTTCTCGGGCCCCCTCGCCCGGCTCAAAGAGGATACTCTGGACGTCATAATGGGCCAAGTGGCGGCCCCACACCGGCGTGGCCACCTCCGATGTGGGAAGTGATACGCTGGTCTCCGCCGACGGGGCGCCACTCCCATCCGATTCCCAGACATCCGTGGCTGCCAGTCCCAGCAGAAGCAGGGGATCGCGGAAACGGCGCGCGGTGGGGCTGCCCGCCCGTGACTCTTCGTGGCTGTGTGCCCGGGCTCGAGGGGGCGCCATGCTCTTTGAGGGCATGCTGGGGCTGCTGCTATTTCGCTGGAACCCCGTCCCGGATGCCGCGGTCAGCGGCAACGGGGAGCTGGGAGTGCCCGCCGTGGTCGTCAGCTCCCCTTCGCTCAGGGTCACGTCGCTGTTGCTGCGATGCATGAGGCCGCTGCGCTGCGGTGACCTCAGCGGTGGGCCACAGTGACCCACAAGCGAGCCTTCACACGCCTGGGGCTTGGGGGCCCGGAAATTGTCGAACGAGAAGGAGGTGAGTGGCGGACGGTTCGAGTGGCGTCGCATCTTGCGAACGAAGAGATCGTCCGACTGCATCGCCCCTGGCCGGCGTGCGCTCAGGATTCCGGATCCCGCCCTTGTCTCTGATTGGAGGGAAGGCCACGCTGCCACTCAGGCTCGCCAGCCAATCGAGGGCTCCCGAGACAGCCAGCGGTGGTCAAATCGACAGAGAAAGGCAGTGCGCTCCCCATGGAGAGACGCTCGCAAACCGTTTGGGAAAGGAGCAATTCCCGGCGCCTACTTTGAGTCCGCCGTTGTGGGTCAGCATGCTGCAGCCACGGCAATCGCAAAGGCCGGGAAGGGGCAACGGTCCCGCATTATCGTGGAAGTGTTTCTTGGACAAGAAAAGAGACAACGAAGCGTTAAAACAGGGTTGGGGGCAATCATGCATGTTGCATCGAAGTGAAGGACATTATTAAACACTATTTAACATTACTATTAAAAAAACATACCTATATTTTTGCCTCCTATAGGCGTTTAGGACCACAATGGAGCCCAAAACTTCTGTTGCTAAGTGAGACATTTGTTAAGTGACTTCTGCCTCATTTCACGACCTTTCTCGCCACAGTTGTTAAGCGAACCACCGCTGTGATTCAGTGAGTAACACGGTTGTGGAATGAATCTGGCTTCCCCGTTCACTTTGCTTGTCAGAAGGTCGCCAAAGGGGACGGAGTGACCCCTGGGACTCTGCAACCGTCATAAAAATGAGTCAGTTGTCAAGTGCCCAAATTCTGGTCACGTGACAAGAGGGATGCTGCCACAGTTGCATATGTGAAAACAGTCAAAAGTGGCTTTTTCCAATAAGTGGACTTTTCCCGCCACAAAATCTCCCTTACACGGCCTGGGATAGCCCTCAATTTGGGTGGTTTCACAGAACAGAATCACAAAGTTGGACGGGACCTTGGAGGTCTTCTAGTCCCACCCTCCTATACCACAAGAGCCATGCCGCCAGCTATTCGGCAGTTTGATCCCGACCAGCTCAAGGTCGACTCAGCCTTCCATCCTTGCGAGGTCGGTAAAATGAGGACCCAGATTCTTGGGGGCAAGAGGCTGACTCTGTAAACCGCTTAGAGAGGGTTGTGAAGCACCGTGAAGCGGTATATAAGTCTAAGTGCTATTGCTATTTCAGACAAATGGCTGAATCTCTTCTTTAAACTCTCCAGTGTGGAGCGCCCACAACGTCTGAAGGCAAGCCGTTCCACCGATCAGTTGTTCTATCAGTCAGGAAATTCCTCCTTAGTTCTAAGTTGTGTCTCTCCTTGATTTAGTTTCCATCCGTTGCTTCTTGTCCTGCCCTCAGGTGCTTTGGAAAATAGTTTGACTCCCTCTTCTTTGGGGCAGCCCCTGAGATATTGGAACACTGCTATCATGTCTCCTCTAGTCCTTCTTTTCATTAAACTAGATCGGGGTCGGCAACCTTAAAACACTCAAAGAGCCACAAAGGTCCTAACCGGAAGCCCCACATTCAATTCTGGAGCCGACCGGAAATCCGGTTCCCCCACCATAGTCTCTCCTCCTAGTGCGGCGTTCTTTTTCCTCTACCTGTCCTAACCGAAAGCCCTATCAATTGTGAAGCCGACCGGTGACACGGAGCCACAACAGGGATGAAAGAGCCACATGCGGCTCCAGAGCCACAGGTTGCTGATCCCTGAACTAGACATACCCAATTCATCAACCGTTCTTCCTGAGCCTCCAGCCCCCTAATCGTCTTTGTTGCTCTTCTTTGCACTTTTTTTCAGAGTCTCAACGTCTTTTCTACATCTTGGCAACCAAAACTGGATGCAGTATTCCAAGTGTGGCCTTATAAAGTGGTACTAACCCTTCACAACGATCTTGATTCCATCCCTCTATTAATAGTAAATTATTAACTAACCACCATAGCAATTGAGGAAAATTCTAATTGCAGGCAGTGCTCGACTTACAACCCCTTGCAACGTTTTTTTCAATTATCCAAAGTTGAAATGGCACTGAGAAAAGGGACTTAGAACCAGTCCTCATGGTTATGACCGTTGCAACCTTCCCTACGATCTGCTGATCAAAATTTGTGGCCGTTGGCAGCCAGCATGTATTTATGACGGTGGCAGGATCCCAGGGTCCGGTGATCAGGAGAGCTGGATTCACAGAAGGACCATGTGATTCGCTTATAAGAGCCGCAACAATTTTCTCTAGCAACCGTGGCAAAAAAAAAAGGGACATAAAATTGGATTCAACTTAAAGAACCCTTTTTCCCAGAGTTTCAACCTCTTTTTTTTTCGAATATCGCGGCGACCAAAATTGGATGCAATATTCTTCTACCCTGTTTCCCCAAAAATAGGACAGAACTGGAAAATAAGTCCTAGCATGATTTTTTCAGGATGTTCGCAATATAAGCCCTACCCCCAAAATAAGCCTGTTAAGAGTGTCAGCCAGATGGATGCATTTAGTACTGTATTTCCCCCCAAAATAAGACCTAACCAGAAAATAAGCCATAATGCGTCTTTTGGAGCAAAAATATAAGACTTGGTCTAATTCTTGGGGAAACATGGTTAAGTGCGAGCTTACTAAGGCCCTATCAAGTGGTATTACCATGTTTTCCGAAAATAAGACCCTGTCTTCTATTTTTTGAACCCCGAAATAAGCACTTGGCCTTATTTTCGGGGAGGTCTTCTTATTTTGGGGCCCGTGGAGCAAGATGGGGCTCCTCTTGCCGTCTTACCTGATTTCCAGCTCTGTCTCCCTAACCCTAACCAGAGGAAATGGCAGGACTGGCTGCGTATACGGTTAAATATTTTCCGGGGGGGCCTTATTTTCGGGAAGGGGCTTATTTTAAGCACATGCGCTCAAAAGCCTGATTGGACTTATTATCCCAGGAGGTCTTATTTTCGGGGAAACAGGGTAGTTAATAGGACAGGTGAGAAGGATAATAAGTAATACAGCCCTACTAGTTGGTTTGATATCCTCTCTCGTTTAAATGTTTTTGGGGAGGTCTTATTTTCGGGAAGATCTAATTTTCGGGGAAGATTTATTTTTGGGGGAGGTCTTATTTTGGGGGGAAGGTTTATTTTCGGGGAAACACAGTAACGTCTCGAATCGGCTCTTCTAACCGTTTCCCATAATTAGCGGTAGTTGAGTCAAGGATGGGGAGGGGGCGGAGAGACAGAGGCAGACAGAATGCGAGAGAAGAAAAAAGGAAGATGTGTCTGGGAACTGGGAGATCACACTGTGCCGACGTTCGAGGTGGCCTCTGACCAAGCCACCCCAAGGCAGAATCTCTTGCGCTCTCATCCTCGATGGAGGAAGTGCAAAAACACACTTCTGCAAACAATCAAAGGAAAAAGGCCCGCGGTTCAAGCACAACCAACCATCAAGCCTAGATGGCATTGCACTTAAAAAGAAGAGAGGGCTGCCATGACCCAGAAAATAGAGATCAGTGCAAGGAAATGGAAGTTGGTTTTTCAAAAGTGGGGGGCGGGGGTGGGGGGGAAGGTACCCCTCCCCTAAGTTGCATGCAAGGAACAACTGACTGGGATGTAAGCTGTTCCTTCTCTGGTTTCCATAAAGGTGGCTGTTTGGCTTCCGTTGCAACACGTGTGCACACATGTCCAGAAATAAAATAGAAAGGGGGAAATTACTCAATTGGATTCTATTTTAAAAAATCAGGCAAAAGTTACCAGTTACTACTACTGTTAGAAGCATTTTTCAACACTGGGAAATTGATGGTGTGGAATTCGACTCCCAGAATTCTGGGAGTTGAAGTCCACCCATCTTAAAGCCTGCTGGTTGGGGGATTCTGGGAGTTGAAGTCTGCCCATCTTAAAGCAAGCTGGCTGGAGGATTCTGAGAGTAGAAGTCCGCCCATCTTAAAGCAAGCTGGCTGGGGGATTCTGAGAGTAGAAGTCCGCCCATCTTAAAGCAAGCTGGCTGGGGGATTCTGAGAGCGGAAGTCCACCCATCTTAAAGCAAGCTGGCTGGGGGATTCTGGGAGTGGAAGTCCACCCATCTTAAAGCAAGCTGGCTGGGGGATTCTGGGAGTGGAAGTCCGCCCATCTTAAAGCAAGCTGGCTGGGGGATTCTGA
>WNWU01000097.1:1014631-1027754 GCA_012654045.1 Ptyas mucosa
CAGATTTGCTGCTCTTTGTTTTGACTGCAAAATCGAGGAAAACAAGCCAGAAAGCATTCAGAGAGAATCCCAAAGGTTGGTTTGTTTTGTTTTTTTCAAGAGGCAGCTGGACTTTCTGTTTTTTTCTTTTTGAAGGCGTTTCGCTTCTCCTCCGAGAAGCTTCCTCAGTTCTGGCTGGATGGTGGGGAAGGGAAGGATTGATCCTCCTTGCAGACAGCTGGTCATTTGCATCCTTGTAGAGGGTCGTTGAGGCCACTTGGAGGTTTCTCTGGGTCCTCGGGGTCACCCGCGTGGTGCAAACGGTTCCTGCGACACCCCGAGGATTCTTTTAAGAAACGCAGCGATTCGCTTAACGAATGCGACAATTTAGGTTGTAAAATGGGAGGCGGCTCATTTCACCACCACTTCGCTTAGCACTTTGCTCCCCAACTGCGGGTGTAAGTCATACTTGTAAACTACCTGCGTTTATTTCGTTCTTTCCGCCGCGACCTAAAAACGTGGCTATTTCGCCTGGCCGGTCTAAGACGGATGGGGGTTTAAAAAATGGAGTTTAATTGATTTTAGGGATAACTTTTAACTCGGAGTTTTTTGTTTTATTTTTCTGTTTTATTGTTGTGAGCCGCCCTGAGTCCTTTTGGAGAAAGGGCGGCATATATAAGTCTAAACGAAAAAATAAATAAATAAACAAATTTCCCGAACATTCTCTTCAAAAAGAAAAAAAAACCAAGGAAGTCTCTTGAAAAAAAAAACACGTTTGGGACAACCACGACAGAGAATCTTTACAGGACTTTTAGCAGTACAATTTGGGGTGAACACCCTTTAAATGGTGGGAGAGTAGGAATGGATTCCCAGAGGAAAAAAATTGCAGACTACAGAAACCATTAGCACCTCTCAGGTGACTGAGGACACAGAGAAACCTCCAAGTGGCCTCAGCGACCCTCTAAAAGGATGCAAATGACCGGCTGCCTGCAAGGAGGATCAATCCTTCCATTCCCCACCATTCTGTGAGAGCTGAAGAAGCTTCTGGGATGAGAAGCGAAATGTCTTCAAAGGAAAAAAAAAACCAGAAAGGCCAGCTGCTTCTTGAAAAATCACCTTTGGGACAACCACGACCTGGAGGATATGAGAATTTCCACAGACATGAAGAGAGAAATGAGAAAATATCAACGCCCCAAACCTCTCAAAAATGACGCCCGTCCAATTCTCCATTTCCCCTTTTTCAGCAAAGACACCCCAACGAACCTACATCTTGCGTCGCTCCCCGCTTTTCTCCAAATCCTGAACGTCGAGGTTCATCGGCTGGTGTGATTTTTTTTTTCTCCGCCCGCTTCCCGCGTTTTTAATTTTCCCAACCAGCCAAACCCCTCAAATCCACAATCCCGGGAGGGGGGAAGACGGGGTTGGAAACAAAACGAAACAAAACGAAAAGAATTATTATCGTTATTATTAACCCCGAGGGACGACAAGAGCAGGGGGCGGTGGGGAGAAAAAAAATGGGTGGGGAGAGCCTTGAACATCACTCGGTGAAAGGACACGAAGTGCGGCGAGCAAGGCGGGTCCTTGTGATTTGGGTCGGTGGGGGGGGGGGGCCTGCCCCTGCAGGCGAGTGTAAGGTATTTTGGGGATGGGGGAGGCAGTGGGGTGGAGATGGTGGAAAGAGGAGGGAGGTGCAAATGGAAGAAATTGCAGGCAAGGCTTTCAGCCTCTATTGCTCATCCTTGGTCTTGCAGACAAAAAAAAGATGGTTTAAAGTTGGTTTGTGTGGATGAACGGAAGAGCGGGGCGTGATGGGTGACCACGGGGGGAAGAAGCCAGGAAGAGTCAAACGGGACCAGCCCGTAGTTCCGTAGGACATCTAGAATGTGTGCCCCCCACTTCTAACTCAATATTGATGATCGAGAAGGGGCTGGCCGGCCGCGGGACTGTCTTCGTCTTCTCGTTGCCGGCCCCATTCGGCCACCAAAGGGTCGGGCTCGGGGAGCACAGAGTCTTCTTGAGGGGCAGCGGAGGAGGAGGGGGGTTCCAGAGGCAGCGGGCTAGGGGTGCTGGTGGCAGCCTCGGGGACTGGTCCTGGGACAGGAGCCTGCGGGAGGAAGGGAGAGAAAGCGCGACGTTATAGACGCGGACAGGAGGAAGATGGCTTTACGCGCAAAAAACGGAAAAGACACTTGGCTTCCCAGAACGGATGAATGGCTGGCAGAAGTTGGTGGGAGATGGTTGAACCAACTTGCTTTGATTAAAGAAAAAAAAAACAAAGAAAAAACAAAAACAAAACATGAGCTGGTCAGGATCGAACTGTTGGCGGTCGGCAGAATTAAGTCTGCAATACTGCATTCTGACCACTGCGCCACCACGGGAATGGAATGGAATGGGATCCTGCAGTATATAAGTCTATACTTATAGAATGGAATGGAATGCAATAGCAATTAGACTTATACACCACTTTATAGTGCAGTGATGGTGAACCTTTTTGGCACTGAGTGCCGAAAAGGGAGCGCGCGTACACGTCTGGTCCGCAACCCGGAAGAGGAGATGCCCAGGACGCATGCGCATGCCCGGAAATGAACTTCCGGTTTCACCTAATGAACTTCCGGTTTCAGCCACTGAACTTCCGGTTTCAGCCAGCTACTCTTCCGGGTTCCTGGTGCGCATGCGTGCGCAACGATCAGCAGGCAGGCGCGCATGCTCACGCGGTTAAACGGAAGACCAGCTCTTCCAGTTTCCAGCTCTGCCGCGTGCAAAAAGGCCAGTCAATCGTCGCCCGCTCATGCGCGCCAGAAACCCAGAAGAGGAACGGGGCGACGTAGTGCATGCCAGGCGACATGGCTCTGCGTACCGCTTCGGGCACGCGTGCCATAGGTTCGCCGTCACGGTTATAGTGCTTTAGAGCCCCCTCTAAGCGGTTTGCAAAATCAACAATCTGGGTCCTCGTTTTACCGATCTCGGAAGGACGGAAGGCTGAGTCAACTTTGAGTCGGTCAGGATTGAACTCTCGGCAGCGGTCAGAATTAGCCTGCAATTCCACCTTCTGACCGCTGCGCCACCACGGCGCTTAGCAGCTGATTAAACGATGGAAAAAAAGGAGGAATTGTGTACAAAGGCACAAAGGGGGTGGGGATTACTTACCTGAGGTTTAGGGCTCCCTCCGATGCTGAGTGTCCCCAAGGCGGCAACAGCGTTAGACGCTATAGAAGAGCTGTCCTTTGTGTGGGGTGGTGGAGTTCCGGGCGGGAATTCGCTCTCGCTGCCTCCTAACCCGTTCAGTCCTTTGCGAGTTGGCAGGCTCCACTTGCTGCAGAGACCCTCGTAGACAAAAGGGGAGAGAGTCCCGAGGCTGGGGTGGAGGGGCAGAGGGGTACGTCCTGTGCCCTCGGCTACGGAAGCCAAGGAGCTGGCGCAGGAAAGCTGGCTTCCGAGGAAATGCGGGCCTGGAGGCCACGACGCAGCGGGGGTCGGCGGGGGACGTCCGTCGGTCTGGCTTAGCTGGGGCTGGACCAGCCAGCTCTGGCTCGGAGGAGGAAGGCTGGGATCGGATTCTGCGGAGAACAAGGAAGGAAGGGCTGTCATGGCAGTCTGGGGATGGGGGAACGCGGGGGCTCAAGTGGTTAGGACGCTGGGCTGAACGATCGGCAGGCTCGCGTTCGAGACCCGGTTGCTGCTGCGGGATGGGGTGAGCTCCTGTCACACTGTTAAAGAGTATGAATATTCATGGCTTGGAATACATCAGCCAATGGGAACATGTGTGGTAACATGTCAGCCAATGGGGCTTGTTTTGGAAATAGAAATTTAAGGAAGAAGTCGGGGCATGGCTTCGGCAACTGAGTCTGTGCAGAAGCTCAAAAACAGAAACTGTCTGGACTGGCTTGCCTGCTCTGTGCTGGGCTGAGAATCGAAACTGAAACCGGAGTGTGAACTTGTCTGCTCTGCTGAAATGAAACTAACTGTTCTCTCCTGCCTGTAACTTCTACCACGTCGGAAGAATCAGCTATTGGTATTGTAAATACTTCATCCGTTATTATGTATATAAAGAAGTTAATGAATCCAGCGGAATCAGTTATCTGTGTGTGCTTCTGGATTTGATTTTCGCAAGAAACTCTACACACTCCACCTTCTGCCAACCCCACCATTCGAAAGTGGGCGACTTGCGAGTAGACTGAGACATGAAAGGAGCTCGTAACGGGGATTCTTCTGAAAAACATGAGGTCACCGGCTAATGCGTTCAACCTGGAAGCACGTCGAAACGAATGCGGTAGTAGATCTGGGGAATCAAAGCCACAAAGGGTGAGTCTCTTGAGCATGGACAGAGACTTTCCCCTCGTGGCTTTGTGGCCGCGGGGATGGCAAAAGGAAAAAAGTTCCAGATGGGATGTCAGATAGGTGGTTAAGCGAAGTACTGCGGTTGTTAAGTGAATCGTGCAGTCGTTAAACGAATCTGGCTTCCCTCTTTGACTCCGCTGGTTGGAAGCCAGCTGGGACAGTTGCAAATGGTGGGTCAGGTGAGCCTAGGTGATGCTACAACTGTTACAAACACAATGTAATTGACGAGCTCCCGAATTTTGAACACAGGACTGTGGAGATGCTGCAATGGTAGCAAGTGCGAGACCAGCCATAAGTTACTTTTATCTGGGCTGTAACTTTGAACAGTCGCTAAGTCAACAACTACGGATATTCCAGGTTGAGGCAAAAACGGAAGCTATAGAAGGGGAGGAAAGACATTCCCCTGCACAGGAGAGCCAAGGATTCAGACTCCCGCCTTGAGCAGGGGGTTGGACTAGAAGGCCTCCGAGGTTCCTTCCAGCTCTACAATTCTATGATAGAACACGCAACCCTAGAGCCGAAAGGGACCTCGGAGGTCTTCTAGTCCAACCCCCTGCTCAAGGCAGGAGACCCTATACCAAGTGCCGAGAAGGTCACGAGGAAATGTCGCGCAGGCACGCAACTGACAAGGCCCCGCTCCGGATCCGTTGGCCGGCATGCAGGCCGGTATTCGGCACTGCCGCACGCGTGAAGGGATCGTGCTCCGGGAAAGCCGAACTTCCGGGTTCCGCCCCGCGGAATATGCAGCCGACAATCAGCTGGCCGGCTCGCACGCGGACACCGTTTTTTGGCACCGCCACACACGCACGAAGGACAGTTTGATCATTGCACGCGCATGCTCACCAGAAACTTGGAAGATAAACAGGCAAGGCCACGCGTGCTAGGCAGGCGTGCCGCTTTGGCCACACGTGCCATAGGTTCGCCATCACGGCCCTATACCATACCAGACAAAGGGGCTGTCCAATCTCTTCTCGAAAGCCTCCAGTGATGGAGCACTGGTGGCAATCCGTTCCACTGGTTAATTGTTCTCACTGTCAGTAAATTCCTCCTTAATTCAGAATACCAAAGTTGGATGGGACCTTGGAGGTCTTCTAGTCCAACCCCCTGCTCAAGCATGAAAACCCTATCCCGTTTCAGACAAAGGGCTGTCCAGTCTCTTCTTGAAAGCCTCCAGCGATGGGGCAGCCACAACGTCTGGTGGCAAGCAGTTCCACTGATTTAACTGTTCTCACTGTCCAGAAATTCCCCTTTTCTCTTAGCTTTAAGCCTTTTTATTTTCTCTGTAAAACGAGTGTCAAGATGTTTTTAGAAGCTTCCCCACTCAAAGGGCGACCACAAGCATCAAGCTTGGGCGAAGAAGAAAGCCGGGGGGGGGGAGAGGACGGAGCTCTGGCTGAGCCGAGATGCTTCCGCAGACGGCTCGATTCCCACCGTCTCTTCATCTTCTGTTTCACTAGGCAGTGCTGACTGTGCTGCGGGGAAACCCGGCTTCGGAGCGCCGAGGGAGGCGCAAGGTGGAAGGAAGCGTACGTAAACAGGTATTCCGGGAGGGCAAGGCTGAGTTTCGTTCTGAAGCGAGCCAAATCTACCAGCTGTTCATTCCCCCAAGCTAAGATTTTGACTCCCACCTCTTTTCTCTTGCTTGTAAAGCAGGTTGCTTGAAATCAGGGATGTCCAACAGGGTGGATAAAAATCGATGATTTAAAAAAAAAAAAAAATTAAATGACTTTTTTAAAAAAAAAATTAAATTGGATTTTTTTTTATCTTTATCAAATTTATTTTAATCAAATTTTATTTACTTTTATTTATGTATGTATTTATTTATTTTTATTTATTTATTTTATTTTATTTAACTTATATGCCGCCCTCTCTCCAACGGACTCAGGGCAGGTCACAACAATAAAATCCACAATAACCACAGTACAAAGTTAAAATACCTAATTAAACGAGATAAAAGTTTTTTTAAAAAAAAACCATATAAAACCCCATCAGTCCAGGCCGGGGGACTCGAATAACCAAGTTTTTAATTCGCGGCGGAAAGTGAGAAGGTCAGAGGCCAGCCGGAGCCCCAAGGGGAGTTGATTCCAGAGGGTGGGCGCACCCACAGAGAAGGCTTTACCCCTGGTGGCCGCCAGCCGACATTGTCTCGCCGACGGCACCCTCAGCAGGTCCTCCCTATGGGCGCGAACCGGGCGATGGGAAGCTGTTGCTGGCTGCAGGTGGTCCGCCAAATATCCTGGGCCTAAGCCACGTAGGGCTTTATAGGTCATCACCAGCAACTTGAATCTCACCCGGAGGGCAACCGGCAACCAATGCAAGTCGCGCAGGAGAGGTGTTACATGGGAGTTATCGGGATTCTCCCATCACAACCCGCGCGGCTGCATTTTGTACCAGCTGAAGCCTCCGAGTGGTCCTCAAGGGCAGCCTTGAGGACCACTCAGTCCTCGCCCCTTGAGGACCCCTCAAAAATGCTTTTGGAGTAAAAAAAAAAAATCTTATCAAAATAAAAGTTTTCTGTTTAAGATACCTTAATAATTCGACTTTATTCAGCACGAAATGGAGCTTAGTTATGTGGCAGGAGGCTGCATATTCTGCAATATTTTACATTGTTGGCAAACTCGTTCAATGAATCCGAGCTCTGCAAGCTGAGGGAACATGCGCTGCACTGATGCACTCACACCATTTCACAGTTTACCATGAGGTAAATCATTAAAAAAAAAAAAGTTAAGGAATATATCCTTTATCCCATTGTTTTGCAAATCTACGTACACTACAAACTGTATGATGGTTTGAAGAGCAATTGGTGGCATCTTAAGTGTGAGGAGGAAGGGCAAGCAGTAAAAATGAAAGGGAAACCTTCTAAGCAGCTTATAAATATGATGTTAAAGGGCATCTGTCACTTCGGATCCATCATGGCAGCCATCCCGTTAAAGGGACTGTCGGCGAGTCAATAGCGGGTCAGAGGAGGAGTTGCTACGGGACGGAGACGACAGCTGCTCTTTAAAAATTAAAATGAATCGACTTGATTTAAATCAAATCCACCCTGGTGCCAAACCTTGACGAGTTTAAGACTGGTGGACTTCAATACCCAGAATTCCCCCAGCCAGCAGTCCACCGGTCTTAAAAGTCGCCAAGGTTGCACACCCCTGCTTTAAATCAAGCCTCAAAGAGGCTTCCCGATTCTTCTTCCCAATTTGGCCACTTTCCCGGAACGTTTTCTTACCTGCCTGAGATTGGGCACTCGTGGCCCCCGGCTCGGTGGGGTTCGCGGCCGCCGGCCCGGCGTTGTGAGCCGTGCTCCCGGGGACCTGTGCGCTATGCCCGGCGGGGTTATTGCTGAGAGATGAGCCCCCACCACAGTCTGAATCTTCGATGTTGCCGCCGCTATTGCAGCCGGCTCCGCAGCCTTTTTGCAACCTGCAGGGCAGAAGAGGACACAAGAACATAGAAGAAGGAGGAGAGAGTTGGAAGGGACCTTGGAGGTCTTCTAGTCCAACCCCCTGCTCAGGCAAGAAACCCTAGGCCATTTCAGGCAAATGGCTGTCCAGTCTCTTCTTGAAAGCCTCCAGTGTTGAAGCACCCACAACGTCCTCACTGGTTAATTGTCCTCACTGTCAATCAATCAATCAGATCAATCAATCAGAATAGAGCTGGAAGGGACCTTGGAGGTCATCTAGTCCAGCGGTCACCAACAGTTGGTCTGCGGAAAATTTGGGTGGTCCGCAGAAAAATTATTTGCATTTTTTATATTGCACTAAATCAGGGGGCGTCAAACTACGGCCTCTGGGACGGATACATGCAATGAACATTTGTGTCGCTGCAGAGAGTCTCCCCCTTCGGGGTCTCTTTGTGTGGGTCGGAGGGGGGAAGAAATTCCGACTCGGGGTCTGCTTCGGCCTCCTGGTGGGGGGCTTTGGGCAAAGGCTGGAGGGAAGTGCCACTGGTGGCGGAGAGCCAGAGGGCCTCGTTCCAGTGGGACTGCCTCATGGCCTGGAACTGGCTGACCATCTCTGCCCACTGAGCCTCCAGGCGCCGGTACCTGGCCTTGCACTCCCGCAGGTCTTCCCTCTGCTTGGAAAGCCTAGGCTCCTAGTCCTCAGTGAGGTGCTTCTCCCTGCTGAGCCTCCTTCTCGGTCAGATCCAATCTGAACCGAGCTGCTTTGCCAACTTTTTCTCGTGGTGGCTGCTTAGCTCCAACAACTGCTTCCCGTTGGGGTCCTAAGGATCCCGGGCAGGCAGGCAAGGAGTGGCCGGGAGGGGAGGGGCGAGCAGAGGCCGCGAGGTGCCCCTCGATGTGTGTGACATCAAGTTGATCCCGCCCAACCAGTCACATGACCACCTAGCCACACCCACCCAGCCGGTCATTAGGCAGATCGTATTAGTGGCCCGCGGGATTTAAAATTATGAATTTAGTGGTCCCTGAGATCCGAAAGGTTGGTGACCCCCTACTCAAGCTGGAGAAATCAAGAAGTCAGATGGGATCCCAAGACCCCAAACTCTGTCCCACCAGTTTTGGCCAGCAAACGTCGACCGGACTTTTTGCTGGACAAATGTGTTGGGTTTTTTTTGCCTTCCTTCAGGATCAAAACAGGCAGTCCTCACACCCACAACTTCGCCCGGGAGTGTGTAGGATTTCCCGGCCTCACCTCTCCCAGCTCCGAATGAACCAGGCGGAGATGTTGTGCAAGCTGACGGGGCCGCCCCAGAGTGAGCGCAGCTGGGGGTGGCTGCCGGCGTAAGACGTGGTCAGCGGGGAAACGTAGATGGGGTAACCGATGGGCTGGTCGCAGGAGGAGTTGATCATGTTGCGCAGCGCCTGCTTGGCGTTCTGGATGCTGCCGCGTTCCGGGTTCCGATTCCGGAGGAAGACCAACTCCTGCTGCTGTCCGGCCCACAAGCCTCGCACGCATTCCCTGTTCACCTGGGCCAGAGAACAGAAGGAGTTCAGATAGATTAGATTAGATTAGATTAGATTAGATTAGATTAGATTAGATAGATGGATAGATCGATAAATTGATATAGACAAATAGATACATAGATACAGATGATAGATATAGATACATGATAGAGATGATAGATAGATAGATACATAGATAGATAGATGGATATAGAGAGACAGACAGATAGATAGATAGATAGATAGATAGATAGATAGATAGATAGATAGATAATGGATAGATAAATTGATATAGACAGACAAATAGATACAGAGATACAGATGATAGATATAGATATAGATACATGAGAGATGATAGATAGATAGAAAGACAGACAGACAGACAGATGTTATAGACAGACAGACAGACAGACATATGATAGATAAATGAATATATAGACAGACAGACATAGACAGATAGATAGATAGATAGATAAGATAGACAGACAGACAGACAGACATATGATAGATAAATGGATATAGATATAGACAGACATAGATAGATATAGGCAGACATATAGATAGAGAGAGAGAGAGAGAGAGAGAGATGTAGATAAGTAGGTAGGCAGACAGATAGACATATGATAAATGGATATATAAACCGACATAGACAGACAGACAGACAGACAGAGATAGATAGATAGATAGATAGATAGATAGATAGATAGATATAGATAAATAGACAGACAGACAGACGGATAGATAGATGGACATAGATAGATAGATAGATAGATAGATAGATAGATATAAATTGATAGATAGATAGATAGATATAAATAGATAGATATAGATAGATAGATAGATAGATAGATAGATAGACAGACAGACAGACAGACAGACATATAGCTAAATGGATAGCTAGATAGATATAGATATAGATAAATGGATAGATAGATAGATAGATAGATAGATGATAGACAGACATATATACAGACATAGATACATAGATATAGATAGATGATAGAGATGAGAGAGAGATTCAGAGAGATATATACACATAAATGTTAGAGATGATAGATTAGATAAAATAGATTAATAGATGAGAGATAGAGATGATAAATGATATAGATACATACATACAGTAGATAGATAGATAGATAGATAGATAGATAGATAGATAGATGGATGGATGGATGGATGGATAGATAATAACTGGATGGATGATTGGATGGTTATCTATCTGGGGAAAAACACTTTTGGCAAGTCTCCACCAATCTTCGTCTGCTTTACCTTGATAACCCGAAAGCCCAGGTATCTCTTGTTGAGCATGATGATCTTGTACTCGTCGCTGGCGTCGTCCATCACGTGGCGAAGGGCCAGCAGGGCGGGCGTGTTGGTGAGGATGGCGCTACGCCAGGCGGGGTCCCCCTCGTGGGAAATCACCATTTTCTCCTTGTTGGACTTGATGGCGTCGTACAGCACCGCCAGGTCATCGTATTCATCCGGGGACGTGAAGTGGTCCTTGCGAGGGAGGGAGGGAGGGGGGGAGGTGTCACATCAATGGGGGGACAGGGGACGGGTAGAGGAGAAGGGCCCACTCCTCCATCTCTGGGAAAAGAGCATCTCCAATTCTCCTGGAGGAGTCCCAGCAGTTTTCTTGGCAATTTTTTTCTGAAGGGGTTTGCCATTGCCTCCTTCCTAGGGCTGAGAGAGTGGCTGGCCCAAGGTCACACATTTGGCTCTTTGTTCCTAGTGGTTGGCCCAAAATCACCCAGCCGGCTTTCATGCCTAAGGTGGCACTAGAACTCACCGTCACCTGATGACTGGCCCAAAGTCACCCAGCTGGCTTTCAAGGCTTAAGGGGACACTAGAACTCACTGTCTCCTGGTGATTGGCTCAAAGTCACCCAGCTGGGTTTCATGCCTAAGGCAGAACTAGAACTCACTGTCTCCTGGTGATTGGCTCAAAGTCACCCAGCTGGGTTTCATGCCTAAGGCGGAACTAGAACTCACTGTCTCCTGGTGATTGGCTCAAAGTCACCCAGCTGGGTTTCATGGCTTAAGGGGGCACTAGAACTCACGGTCTCCTGGTGATAGCCTCAAAGTCACCCAGCTGGATTTCATGCCTAAGGCGGCACTAGAACTCCCGGTCTCCTGGTGATTGGCTCAAAGTCACCCAGCTGGCTTTGTGCCCAAACCAGAACTAGAACTCATGGTCTCCCATTTTCTAGCCAGATATCTTGACCAGTACACCAAACGGACTCTCTCAGGTATTTCTACTTCCCTCCCACCTCAAAACAAGGCCATTGAGGAAGGGTTTGCGGCCTGCCAGCGACTCCGGAGTAAAAAGAATTGGAAAGGGCCGGATTTACCTGATGCAGCTTCAGAGACATCCGCACGCCAGGCGCCACCACCTGGTGCAAAAGATCCATATCGGCAAAGACCCATTCGTCCCGGGGCGACGTGATTCGGAAGTCACCCTTGAACAGGGCGTGCAAACCGTAAAGGAAGGGCTCCAGGCTACGGAAAGAGACAAGGCAGGTCACTGAAGGAAACAAAGACAATCTGAACAGCTGCGCCGCGCGATTTAGCTTCGCTAGAAAACAGGATTTCTAGCAAAAATCATAGCCAGCCGAAACATAGCCAGCCGAACAAATACCGTATTTTGTGGGAGCATAAGACCCACCTACCTTTTTTGCTGAGGAAAAAGAAGAAAAAGAAATCTGCCTCTGAGCAATTTTGCCTCCTTGCAGCAAACAGCCTGCTTTACTTTCAGTTTCGTTTTCAGCATAGCTTGATTAGCACAAGGGGGGGGGGGGGGAAATCTGCTCCAGCCATTTACCTCTTTGCAGCAAGCAGCAGAGGCCCTGCGCGAAACAGCTGAGAGCAAATCAGCTGAGAGTCGGGGAGGCCGATCCAATCAACTTGTGCTAATCAGGCTGTGCTGAAGCTGAAAGGAGCTGTTTTTTTTTTCCTTGCTGTTTGCTTGCAAGGAGGTAAACTGCTGGGAGGCGGAGGCCAAAGGGTGGGGGCCAGCGGGTGGGCGGGGCTACATTCGGTGTATACGACGCAGCTAAATTTTCACCCCCTTTTATACTCCCCAAAAATACGGTAGGTTTAAAAATAGTTTTTATCCTTGGGCCGTCAGGCTCTTAAACACGACCACAATCGATCCACGCACACATGGAAATGTAGGACTCGTTTTTCTTTCTCTTTCGTTTTTCTCCCCCTAATTACTTGCATAGGGATTGCTCTCTATGCTATTTATCTTGTTTGTAGTCTTTGTCACGGATTGCACCGGTGAGGCTAAAACCGATTCCGTTGTATGCATGAAGTACAATGAAAAATAAAGGCAATACTATGCACGGGCTTCCTCTCACCTGGCTGACATGCTGTGGGAGGCAGTTCCCAAGGCTCTGCGGCCCAGGATGCAGAGTCCGAAGCACAGGGTGACCAGGCGGGAATTCCACTCCCGGTCCACGGCCTGCAGAAGGAGGGAAACGACAGGCGGGAGGTAAATTTTAGAGCCGCCGTGGAACCCCCCCTCTCCGGAAATTGGGAGCGCCTGTCAAATTCCCAAATCAACTCTTAAGGTAATCTTGGGGGTTCCCCCTCTCTTCCCTCCGGCCCCCGACTCACTTTCTCCCTGCGCCCGGCGCAGAACTGAATCCAGTCGAGGTAGATGTTGCAGAAAGAAGCCAGGGAGATGCCCGCCATGCGGTGGTCGTAGTCTTCGTCGATGTTCAGGTTGAAGGTGGGGTCGCTGTCGGCGTAGTTGAGGGCAGTGCAAGGCCGGAGAGCTTCCTGGATGCCTTCGTTCCCCATCCACTCCTCCAGCTTCGGGGAGCAGGTCACGTAGTAGATGATGCTCTGTGGGGAAGAGGAAAGGGGCCAGGGAGGGAGAGAGGAAGGAAGGAAGAGGAGGAAAAAA
>WNWU01000097.1:1052493-1067580 GCA_012654045.1 Ptyas mucosa
GAGTACAGTAGAGTAGAATAGGATTCAGAATAAAAACAGAAAAAAACAAAATAGGAACGGAACAGAAAATAGAAAATAAAATAGAAAATATAGGGAAGGGAAGGGAAGGGAAAATAGATAGCAATAGCACTTAAGACTTATATGCCGCCTCACGGTGCTTTACAGCCCTCTCTAAGGGGTTTACAGAGCCAGCCTCTTACCCCCAACAATCTGGGTCCTCATTTTACCGACCTCGGAAGGACGGAAGGCTGAGTCAACCTTGAACCGATGAGACTCAAACAGCAGCCGGCAGTCAGCAGAAATAGCCTGCAGTACTGCCTTCTAACCACTGCGCCACCGCGGCTCTTGGTGAGACCGGTGTGATTTGGCTCGAAACACTCCGCACGGGGAAGGAAACGCTTCTGGGGAAACCTTCCTGACACAGGACCACGCGGCTAAGCAAGGCAGGTTGGGAGGAGGAAACGAACGGAAACCCACCGGAACAGAAACTCTCAACAACCCTGCCAGAGGCTGGGGGGTGGGTGGGTGGGCGGAGCCTTTGTCTCACCTTGAGCAAAGAGTACTGGCAGCTGGCGATGACCACGCAGAACTGAAAGACCCAGATGTCTTGGAAGAAGCCCTGGAGAAGAAGGAGGTAGCCCAGGAAGGCCACCAGGCTCACCAAGAACACCACAAATACGTTCTCGGCTACTTGACGATTCCTGGAGGGGCCGAAAGAAGAAAGCGAGGCTAAAGAAAAGCTCGCTCGCTCTCCGACACACAAAGGTCTCGGTTTTTTTGATAAACAACTTATCAACTCGCAAAGCATCCCTGGCCTGTTCTCGAGTTGCCATAGGCAAGGGGGTTGGGAAACCGACGAAGCAACAGGGCAGCCAAAGACAGGAGCACATTCCAGGCTTATCTTTCTCAAGGCTGTTTCCCAGGGTTACCCACAGCGAGCTGGTGGGGAGTGATCTCTACAACCCGCGAAATTGCTCCGTTGGCGAATGTGATTGCGGAAACCTGACAGGAAGCCAACTCTGACCCCACGTAATTTACGGCGCTAATCATGACCCTGTTTCCCCCCCTCCCCCCAGGGTGTGTCATCAATCACATTCGCCAACGGAGCAATTTTGCGGGTTAACTAAGCCACGGGAATGTATTTTCCACTTTAATATTCTGAATTCATCTATTGGCACGTTACATTCTTAGGCCAAAGATGGAGTTTACGAAGGAGGCGTTTGCTTTTTCTCCTTAATACTGCTGCCCAAAGCAAACTTATTTATTTGTGAAATTGATTTGCCTTCTATCTCGCCACGGCAGCTTACAATTAATAAAAAGAAAACTAAAAGTAGTGTAAACGGAAGTAAACTAACAGAACAATACAATAAACAAGGAAAAAGGAACACAGCAAAGAATATATCAATATGATAACCAACTTCCCAATTCCCTGGGAACGATGTCGGCCGGGAACAATGGGAGTTGTGGTCACCCCTGTGCAAATAGCCGGAAGAAAATCTCGGAATTGTCTTCACTGTCTGAAGTTCTCACAAGCCTCCCTCAATCGAGTAGAATTAGCAGAATTTTGGGGGGCGGGGTCTATTTTGGCTGCGAAGGTGACTTCTCAAAGTGAGAAGGTGCCAGCCAGCCATTTTGCGCCAGACTTGGAGGTGTGTGTGTGTGTTTGTTTGTCTCACGCTTTTTGTGTTAAGAGATGCCTCCCAAGATAGCCCAGAAAAGCTTCCAAATTGTGACGCTCACCGATCTAACAGAGCCAGCAGCGCTAACCGGTCGTAGCGGACTCGCATCCAGTGGCCGGGAAGAAGCCAAAACTTGTAGTATTGTCGAGGGTGACACTTGTCCTCGATCATGAGGGTGTTTTCCTGGGACTCGTGCAGAGATTCTTGGTCCAGAAGATCAAACTGGGAAAAAGAAAAAATTGAAACGTTGCTGTTCCAACTTCACATCCTCACCACAATAGAAAGTATAGCAGAGGTCAGTTTTGCTCTCAATCTTGGCCACTTTCAGATGTGTGTGGACTTCAACACTCAGAATTCCCCAGCCGCAGGCAACGCCAGCACTGATGACGTTACCTAGTTGGGTCATGAAACATCTACAAGAAAACCTTTCCCCGCCTCTAGGGGGTGGTGCTCATCTCTGTTTCAAAGCCGAAGAGCCAGCGCTGTCCGAAGACGTCTCCGTGGTCATGTGGCCGGCATGACTCAACGCCAAAGGCGCACAGAACGCTGTTCCCTTCCCACCAAAGGTGGTCCCTATTTTTCCACTTGCATTTTTTACCTGCTTTCGAACTGCTAGGTTGGCAGAAGCTGAGACAAGGAACGGGAGCTCACCCCATTACGCGGCACTAGGGATTCGAACGGCTGAACTGCCCACCTTCCGATCGACAAGCTCAGCAGCCACTGAGCCACCGCATCCCTCTATCTATGTGCCTACTGATGGCTAATTTGCCAGAGTGCCAGACTTCTAGAAATACCCTGATTTTTTTGGGGGGACTTGGCTTGGTCTAGGACGGTCGCATTTTTTTCCCAATGGAAACTATGGTTAAGTGTGTCCGTACGTGGAAAACTGAAAGCGTTTACATCGTGTCTTTTGACTGCTAGTCGGTGTTCACGGATGCGTTCTTACTTCTCCAAATGGCAACTGGACTTTTGTGTGTGTTTTTTTTTCCCCTTGAAAACATTTCGCTTCTGATCCAAGCATTATCATTTCCATTTCCTTCTCCTTCTCCTTCCGCTTCCTCCTCCTCCTCCTCCTCTGGGTGCCAAAAGCACCTTCGGGACAGCCATGACTTGGATTGGGTGTCGGCAACCTGTGGCTCTGGAGCCGCATGTCGCTCTTTGGGCCCTCCGCTGTGGCTCACTGGGTGGCCCCGCCCCTCACCCTCCCCTCCCAGACACTCCTCGCCTGGCCTGAGAAAGTTAAGGGCGATGGAAGGGAGGGGGGGGGATGGAGAAGCGGTCGGGGCTCATTCTCTGGCGCCTCACTCTGGGCGTTCCTCGGTCTCTTGAGGAGATATGCAACCTGCTCTCCGCTCCGAGACACTGGCCTGACTTGGCTGCAACCATGATTGGATGGGAGTGAACGACGTCGAGTTGGCCACACACCCACAGGTTTTGTGGCTCCCGGTGTTTTCTTTTTGATGGGAAACGGGTCGAAATGAGAGTTGAGTGTTTAGAGGTTGCAGACCCCTGACCCTGGATGATGGAGACATTTGGAAAAGCAGCGTTTTAAGGAGTCTCGAGCAGACTTTTTTGAGCCCCCAATTCTCACCTCCGGGATCTCCAGCGGCACCCGGCGCACCTGCATACCCTGGAGGACCACGGGCCGCGGCTGCAGCAGGGAGAGGGCCGGGGTCCCTTCGGGAACTTCCGCGGAGTTAAAACTGGAGGAATGTGAGTGCCTGTCCCTGCCAAGGCAAACAAGAGAGCGATGAGACAATTAGCAGCGGAACTGTCCCCGTTGAACAGCTGCCTGACTAAACTCATCCTCCTTTATTTTTATTGCTGGGCACACGTTCTGACACCAGCAACTTTTTTCTCTAGGCCTGACAGAAAGGACCGAAAATTCCTGCCGACAGATCAGCATGAAATGGGTCTTAGCAGGCAGTCCTCAACTTACGACAGTTTGTTTACAGACTCATATGTGTGATGGCTGCCGTGGCCCGAGATCACTGCATCATCTTTGGCGACCTTCTAACAAGTGTATTCGAAGGGGAAAGCCAGATTCACTTAGTAACCGTGTGGCTAACTTAACGACTGTGGTGATCCACTTAACGACTGTGGCGAGGGAGGTCGCAAAACAGGGCAAAACTCACTTAACAAGTACCATGTTTCCCCGAAAATAAGACCCTGTCTTCTATTTTTTTGAACCCTGAAATAAGCGCTTGGCCTTATTGCCATGCGCTCAAAATCCCGATTAAACTTCTTATCAGGGGAATGTCTTATTTTGGGGGAAACAGGATATCTATCTATCTATCTATCTATCTATCTATCTATCTATCTATCTATCTATCTCTATCTATCTCTCTATCTTTCTATCTATCTTTCTTTCTATCTATCTATCTATCTATCTATCTCTATCTATCTTTCTTTCTTTCTATCTTTCTTTCTTTCTTTCTATCTATCTATCTCTATCTATCTATCTATCTTTCTATCTATCTATCTCTATCTATCTCTCTATCTTTCTATCTATCTATCTATCTATCTATCTTTCTATCTTTCTATCTATCTATCTATCTATCTCTCTCTCTATCTCTCTATCTCTCTATCTATCTATCAGTATATCTATCTATCTACCATGTTTCCCTGAAAATAAGACCCTGTCTTCTGTTTTTTTGAACCCTGAAATAAGCGCTTGGACTTATTGCCATGCACTCAAAAGCCCGATTGGGCTTATTATCAGGGGATGTCTTATTTTGGGGGAAACAGGGTATGTCTCGCTTGGGAGCAAAATTATGACTTCAACCGTGGTCGTAAGTCGAGGACTACTGTAGTTTAGTCCAAGACCTTTCTGGCAAACTCACTTTTCCCCGAGGAATATTTCGGCAGCTTGAAATGAGAGACTCACCAGCCGCTGTTGGTGGCGTGTTCCATGCCCACCTGCTGGCCCACCGGATTCTCGTAACCGCCCCCGGCAAGGCCAAAAGTGTAGGAGCGCCGGACGCCTGGACAGAAGGTACGAGAAAAAGTGGGCCACGTTGAGAGATTTCTGCTACAAGAATTCTCCTCTCTGGGCAGACGAACTGCAGGGCCTGCTTATGATGGTAAGGCAGGGGTGTCAAATATTAAGAGCACAGGCGATATTCAGCCGGTTTAGACCGGTTCGCTCGAACCGCTAGCAGAAATTGCAGGTGGCCCCGTCCACCCACTGTTGTGGTCCGCCAGCAGCCTGGGGAGCTGGCAGTGGAGTCGGACAGCGATGAGGCTGAGGAAGAACATGGGCCAGTCCTGGAGGCTGGGGAAGGCCCAGACGAAGGCTCTGCGTCGGAGGCAGAGATGGGGCCAGGGCCATCGGGGAGTGAGGTGCAGGCTCCGGAGCCTCCAGAGGCTGACAGCAGAGAGGCAGAGGAACAGGAGGAGCCTGTTCCTAGTGCATGCGTGAGAAGAGCTGCCAGAAGGCAAGAGCAGCTAAGGCAAAGAGGACGACTCGGGAGTAAGGCCAAGAGATGACTGGCCCCTCCCATAAGGCTTAAAAGACCAACAACGGCCCTTGGGCTCTTTGTCAGAAAACAACGTTGATAGTCTTGCTGCACTTATCCCTTGTTGGGGTCTTCTGCTTCTGAACGTTTGCCAAGAGAAGCCTTTGGCAGTTTGCCTAATTATACCAAGGTTGGCGATTAGACTGAAGAATTTGTGTTATGAGGAGTTTGTTTTAATTTAGTTTGGACGACGCTGAGAATGAGTTAATTCTCAGCTGTTCTAATAAAGTCTGTTTGTTTTGGAATTGTTTGCGTCGAATACTACCTACTTGGGCCTGGGTCACAACAGGGGACAGCAGAGAACGAGGTGGCTGGATGGAGTCACCGAAGCAGTCGGTGTGAACTTAAATGGACTCCGGGGGATGGTAGAGGACAGGAAGGCCTGGAGGAATGTTGTCCATGAGGTCGCGATGGGTCGGACACGACTTCGCAACTAACAACAACAACTGTGGGATATGGACAAAATATTGCCATATCCCACAGATCTCTCCAAGAATTGGAATGTGCTCCCAGGAAGTACCGTCCGGAATCCTTCACAGTTGTCCTTGAGTTACAACTGACTGGTCAGTTAGGGACTGTTCAAAGTTACATCAAACTCCAGTCGGAATCGCTTGTTTGTTTCTGAACTTCATGGGGCTTTGCCAAGTAAGTAAGGCCTTTGGCAGGGTGTCAAAGAAGATAAAGGTTGGTGATTATCCCGAAGGACTTCGTCGGAAGGACTTGTTTTGCTACTAATTGGGACTCAGCTGGGAATGAACGTAATTCTCAGCTGTTACAATAAAATAGGTTTGTTTGGGACTAATTGTGTCTTGTAATGACTCAGTAAGCCTAGATCACAACAGGGGTGGGGGGGCACCCCCCGCTGTGGCCCATTTTTGCTCCCAGGAGGCCTCCCTGCACTTATCTGGGAGACAAAATGGGGCACGTGGGAACTTCTGGAAGGGGCAGGGAGAGGAGAGGCGGAGCCAGCCAGCAATTTAGATACTGGTCCGCCTGAACCAGCCCGAACCGGCTGAATCCCACCACTGCTTACGACTGTAATGAGCAGGCTCCATTACAGTCGTAAGCTGGGCGCCACCTGTACAAGTTCCTTCCCTGTTAATGGAGCTGCCAGGTCCGTCCTCCCACCCAACTGCCCTCCCGCACTCACCGCTCTCGTCGTAGAAGTAGTGGACCGCCCCTTCTGAAGTATCGTCAAAGTTGCAGGCTTCGTGGATGGCGCCGCGGGGCAACAGAAGCGAGCTGGCAAACTGAAGGGCCGAGGGAAGGGTCAGCGCCCGGGAGTGGGAAGAGGCTCGGCCCCGCTGGAGGTCCTGCAAACTGCACATAAAAGACAAGAGGGGTGGGTGGGTGAGAGGCTGGACAGCACCAGCCACCGCGGGGCGAAAGCCATTTGCAGACGGGCTTACCTCGGGGGGGACCCCATCACGGAGGACGGCGGGGTGGGGTTGCTGCCTGCGTTGTGCCTCCGTCGCATCGCCTGTACGCGCTTGATGTTGCTGGATTGCTCTGTCTTGGACAGCTCCTCCCCGGGGGCAGCTGGAGGAGATAAGGCGAAGCCTGAGTGAGTGTGAAGGGCCGTGCACCGCTGAACTCTGGTGGCTTAGCAGACTAAAGCAGTGTCACCAACTGTTATTAAGATTATCTGCCTGCAATTACTGCAAGTTCGAATCTCACCAGGCTCGAGGTTGACTCAGCCTTCCATCCTTTCTAAGGTAGGTAAATTGAGGACCCAGATTGTGGGGGCAATAAGCTGACTTTGTATAAAATATACGAAAGTATGAAGGTTATTGCTTAACGCCTTGTAAGCCGCCCTGAGTCTCCGGAGAAGGGCGGCCTATAAATCAAATTTTTTAAAAAACCAAAAGAAAAACCAACCAAGTGGCTCAATTTTTTCCCCCTGATCAGCGGCGCTTCGTGCCCTGTGTTTGCCGTGGGGCCCTTGGTGCTCTCTGAGCTTCGTTGTTTTCTTGCAGACGTTTCATGACCCAACTAGGTAACATCATCAGTGCTAGTAGAGAGAGTGGGGTTTGTGGAGAGGAGGAGAAAGAGGAGGAGGTCTGTGGGGTTCGTGGTTCTCTCTGAGCTTGAGAGGAGGAGGCAGAGGAGGGTGCACTCTGAGCTTGCTTGTTTTCTTGCAGACGTTTCTTTGCCAAACTAGGTAACTTCATCAGTGTTTTGGTTCCTTCACCAGCAATCAACACCCAGAGGAGCAGAGATTAACGCCAAAATTGACTTTGGATCAACAGTCAAGAAACAAATGATAGTCCAATCAAGAAAGTACCAAATCTGACCCAACAATTGAACAGTGAACAACAGTCTAAAGAAGGAACCCACCAAGAACGTTCTCGCCAACACTGGCGGGGCAAACCTCCATAGATAATCCTCCACTTACGACCACAACTGACCCCAGAATTTCTGTGGCTCAGTGAAACGATTTCTTAAGTGAGTTTCGCTCTGTTTTACGACCTCTCTTTCCACCGTCGTTAAGGGAAATCACCGCGATTCTTCAGTGAGTCACACGGTTGTTAAGAGAATCTGGCTTCCCCCCCCCGTTGACTTTGCTCGTCAGAAGGTCCCAAAAGGAGGATCATGTGATCCCGCGACACGGCGGGCCGTCATAAATCTGAGTCAGTTGCCCAGCATCCGAATTTTGACCACGGGGATGCCGCCACAGTCGTTAAGTGTGAAAAACGATCATCAGTCACTTTTTACAGTGTCCTTGTGACTTCGAACGGTCACTAAGTTAATTGTTGTAAGTCGAGGACTACTGTTAGGAAATGATTATTACCTAACGTGTTGGGTTGGCAATATATAAACCCGCAATATAGCTTTAAGACTGCTGTATTGCTCATACTGGGTTCTGATTGGTTAGCTCTGTAGCCAATGTCCTTAAGGAGGAGCTAGAAACATGGTTTGTTTCTCTTTGCTGTTCTTGCTCTCTGATATCTCAGTATGCTACTGTTTGCAAATCCAGAAGAACTGTTTATTGTGAATGACTATGACGACTGGTAAGAAGACTTTGTTACTGGATTATCCCTGGACTGTCGTTTTGCTATCTCCTCCTTTATATGTGTATGACCTGGACTGTTTATTGGACTGTGCCTTACTATTTCCTGAAAGTAGAAATAGTAAGGCACAGTGTATCTGTATGTTGGCTGTAGTAAATGAACGGGAGAGCAAACCCCACTCCCTTCCAGCACTGATGATGCTAAATAGTTTGGAAATGAAATGTCTTCCAAGCAAATTAACAAGCTCAGAGAGCACCAAGGACTGCCTCTTCCTCCTTCCTCTTCTTCCACCCCCACTCCTCCTCCTCCTTTCCCCAAACCCCACTCCCTTCCAGCCCTGATGATCTTCCCTAGTTGGGTCATGAAACGTTTGCAGGTAAACAGCCAAATTCAGATACTCCCACCAAGGACCCTGCCACATTTCTGAGCTACCTTCCGTCGGAAGCGGAATCACATTTCGGAGCCTTACCTCCTCCGATGGCCCCCTCGGCTTGCAACTCTCCCCGCCAGCCGGGCTGGTTGGCCGACTGGCTGCGCACGGTGCTGCCCAGCTCCTGTTCTCCGGCCAGCTTCCCCGCGTGAGACTCCAGGTCCGACTTGGAGACGGTCAGCACGCCCGGAGGCTTCCCTTCGGCCAGCTGGCTGCTGCCGTCCATGCTGAGCACCCTGGCGTGAGTCTTGGCGCTGGTGGTGCTTCCGGTGCGCTGGGCGTAATGACAGGGCTTGGGGGGCAGCGTGGAGCTGTCCGGCGGAGGGGGAGGAGGGGGCTTGGTCTCGGCCACGGGGATGCTATGCCGGCCGTGCTGAGCCGGGGCGTGACGCTCGGGAGAGTAACAGGAGGTGCTGGAAGAGGTATCCGAGCTATAGTTGTGTTGCGAGTGCAAACTCGAAGCCCGGCTGAGATCACTGCAGTCGCTGGAATCCTCGTCAGCAAAGAACCCTTCGGTGTAGGCCTTGCTGTCCAGGAGGGTGCGCATGGGCAGGTAGGTGCTGCCGTGATTGCGAGAGAGGCGAGACCGGCTCTTCAGCCCCAAATCCTTCGGCCGGACCACTTGCTCCGGCTTGGGGGCGCCCCACACCTCTGCGTCCCCTTTGACCGTCTCCAGGGAGTTGAACGTGTTCTGGGTGTCGAAGCTCAACTCCCCTAGGAAAGCCAGCTCGGGCGAACGAATCAGCTCGCTGTCGGACAGGGCGTCCGTGTCGCTGCCCCCGTCAGCCGGGGGAGGCGAGGAAGGCCCGGCTTCCTCTCCCGGGAGGACGCCTTCTTCGTGGCCGGGCCCCAAGGAGGGGCTGTCCAAGTGGGTGGAGTTGGTTTTCTCGCTGCGGTAGCTACTCAAGGTGCTGGGGGTCTCTTTATCGGTGCCGCTGAAGCAACTGTCGGACGAGCCGGCCTTGCGGGGGCCTTCGGGCCGGGGCTCCAGAGGTTGGTACTCGGCCCCGGAGTGGTGCTTCTCCCGCCGGCTGTGGCTGCTGGATTCCGGCAGGGCCAGGCTGAGGAAGCTGTGGCTGAGCTCCTCGCTTAAGCTGCCTTTGAGGAGGGGACTGAGAGGGGTGTCCCCCACGCTCTCCGACTCGCTGGGCGTCCAACGTGGGGCCTGAGCCCCTTCTCTGCCCGGGGGAGATTGCTCGGAGGAATCAGTGCTCTGGACAGAGGTCTGGACGGGGAGAGATGGAGGCTGCTTCCTGAGGTTGGAGGAGGGGTCTCCTTTGGGAATCGGAAGCCGGGTGGGCTTCGGGCCTTCCGGGTCTGCAGATGGCGCTGGAGGTTCAGCTGGAGAGAAAGAAGACACAGATAGGCTCATATTTCCACCTTTGTGAAGGTGAAGGAGGGAGAGAAGCCGATTTTGTGGATTAGATTTTTAAATCCTGCCTTTATTAGATTTATACCTAACTCAAGGGAGCAAACATACTTAAAGACTCCTTTCCCCTCCTATTTCCACAACAACAAGATTGTTGTGAGATTGTTTGGGCTGAGAGTGAGTGTGACTGGTTCAAAATCACCCACCTGGCTTTCATGCCTATGGTAGGACTAGAACTCACCGTCTCCTAGTGATTGGCCCTAAGTCACCCAATTGAGTTTCATGCCTCAGGAAGGACTAGAACTCACCATCTCTTGGTGATTGGCGCAAAGTCACCCAGCTGGCTTTTGTGGCTAAGTCGAGACTAGAACTCTCCATCTCCCAGTTTCTAGCCTAGTGCCTTAACTACTGGACCAAACTGGCTTTCCTTTACCTTTCAAGAAATTTTTCCCATCTTGCCCAACGTTCCTTCCTTTTTCAAACCCATTCCCCAAGATTCTAGACCTCACCGTGACTCTCGGGGGAGCAGCATTGAAGCATGTCTCGGTCAGCGGCTGTCACGATGACGTTGTTGCTTCCCTGTTCTCGGACGAGCTCCTTGATATCTGTGGAAGAAGATCTTGATGGACACTTTCTCCATCTCCATCATTCTTCCTCTATCGCCCCTCCTCGACTTACGACCAACGGGAACCAGAATTTAAATTGCTAAGCAAGGCAGTTGTTAAGTCAATTGTGCCTGATTCGCCCATCTTCTTTCCCACTTTACTTAAGGCAGGTACTACAGTTGTTAAGTGGATCATTGGGTCATTAAGCAAATTCAGCTCCCACCCACACCCGGTTGACTTTGCTTGGCCAGCTGGGAAGGTCACAAATTATGATCACCTGAACCCAGGAGGCTGCAACCACAGTAAATACAGGTTAATTCTTGAGTTACAAAGGTAATAAAGGTAAAGGTTCTCCTTGCACATATGTGCTAGTTGTTCCCGATTCTAGGGGGCGGTGCTCATCTCCGTTTCAAAGCCGAAGAGACAGTGCTGTCCGAAGATGTCTCTGTGGTCATGTGGCTGGCATGACTAAATGCCAAAGGCACACAGAATGCTGTTACCGTCCCACCAAAGGGGGTCCCTATTTTTCTACTTGCATTTTTTACGTGCTTTCGAACTGCTAGCTTGGCAGAAGCTAGGACAAGTCACGGGAGCTCACCCCATTACGCGGCATGAGGGATTCGAACCGTGGAACTGCCGACCTTTCGATCAACAAGCTCAGAGTCTTAACCACTGAGCCACCACGTTATTACGAAGGTAATAGAGCCTCCCAATTACATTCGTCACCCGAGGATTACGTTAATTGGATCACATTCAATGAAGGTGATCACTCCTTGCTTTATCCAATGCATTTGTTAATCAAATGCGCAGGTTGTTAACTGTACGGGAGGTATTTCAGGGTGGGGAAAACCATGGGGGAACCTAGTGCTTCCGACCACCCAAGATCTTCCCCAACCCACTGAGGAATTTTGGGAGTTGAAGTCCATAGGTCGTCAAGGGGCCATAGCTGCTCACCTCTGTTGGAAAGGGACTCACACAGCATGTGTCTCTTGATCTTGTTTTTACCCTCCCCTTCCTAACTGATTTTAACGGGGGGGGGGGGGGGTTGGACATTGTGGCCCCTGCTTTTCTCTGCTGCTTACCTCGGACGGGGCCTCCATCTTCCAAGTGGGGCAGCAGATCCTAAGAGGCAAAAACAACAACGAGAAACAAAGCTCAACTGTCTTGAAAAGACGATGATAGGAAACGTTCCCTGCAAAAGGGCCCATGTTCCAATTTTTTTTTATTTTTTTCAGTTTGGCATCTATAGAAGGATGTCCAACCTTGGCAACTTTAAGCCTTGTGGACTTCAACTCCCAGAATTCCCCAGCCAGCCAATTGTGGGTGGGGAATTCTGGGAATTGCAATCCACAAGGTTTTAAGTTACCAAGGTTGGACACCTATGATCTACAGCCTGTTGTAAAATAGCCCGGAAAATTCCAATTCGGGCAGAACAAAAGTTTCTGGGAGCGGAAAGGAACTTGTTGTATTTATTTATTGCGTTCATTTTTATTGCTTTATCGAATTTCTATACTGTCCATCCCACTGGAGAGCTTCTGGCTGGTTTCCTGTAAAAAGCAGTCAGCTTTTTATTTGATGTATAAATAAGATATTTGAATAATCTGGGGTTAATGTCACTTCGAAAATGCCAAGTTTATGAGGAATGACCCTGAGGGCACAGGCAAACCTCAAGTGGCCTCAATGACCCTCTAAAAGGATGCAAATGACCAGCTGTCTACAAGGAAGGTAAATCCTTCCATTCCTCACCATCCTGTCAGAGCTAAAGAAGCTTCTTGGATGGGAAGCAAAACGTCTTCAAAGAAAAACCAGAAAGTCCAATTGCCTCTTGAAAAAGCACCTTTTGGGACGTTCAACCCAAACTTTCTGTCCCTTACCATGACTTGGTTGAAGCCGAAGACAGAATGCTGCGAACTGCATCTCACCGGCGGGGTGGAACTCACTTTACGGAATACGGTCATCTCGACGCCTCCGGGGTCTCTGCAGAGAAAATGAAGAGGCAGAGGAGGATGAAGTCCAATTTTTCCCCCAAAAAAATTGAATTCCACTTTGGAGGAAAGGAACAGACAAAGGCTTATAATATCGCTTACCACCGCAATTGAGCCCCAAATTTCCATTGCTAAGAGAGACTGATGTTAAGTGAGTTTTGCCCCATTTTACAACCTTATTGCCTCAGTTAAGTGGATCACTGCGGTCGTAAGTTAGCAACATGGTTGTTAAGTGAATTGGGCACCAAACGGGATGACATGACCCCTGGACACTGCAACGGCCAGAAATACGAATCCGTCATCGTCTGAATTTTGATCATCTGACCGTAAGGGTGAGGCAACGGACATAAATGTGAAAAACGTTCATAAGTCGCTTTTTACAGTGCCGTTGTAACTTCGAACGGTCACTAAATGAACTGTTGTAAGTCAAGGACTGCCTGTACTTATTGCCTTTACTCACCTGGTCAAATTGTCATCGTCGGCAGCTGTTCTCTCGTCGGCCTTGCCGGATTCTACCAGAACCGAATTTTTTTCCACGATTTCCCCCTGGTCGAACATGGTGTGGAGACGGTAGTTGACGGTTTTAACCGTGGTGAAGAAGACGGCCACTACCGTGCAGTAGATCCCGGCAACCATGATGCTGGGGGGCATCACCTGCCAAAGGAGAAGGTCACAAAATCAATACGGGGAGTCCTCAACATACGACCAACCACCGAGTTCAAAAACATGAGTTGTTAAGTGAGAAATTTGTTAAGCGAGTTTTTTGCTCCATTTTACAACTGTTCTCACCACAGTTGTTCAGTGAACCCCTGCAGGTTTTCAATGAGTAACTCGGCTGTTAAGCAAATCTGGTCGCTCCCCTTTGACCTCAGAAGGTCACAAAAGGGGATAGCGTAATCCCGGAAAACTACAGCTGTCATAAATCTGAGTCAGTTGTCAAGCATCCGAATGTAAACCACGTGACCATGGGCGGGATGCTGCAACGGTCATAAGTGTGAAAAGTCACTTTTTTCCAGTGCCATCGTAATTTCAAACGGTCGCTAAATGAACTGTTGTAAGTCGAGGACTGCCTGCATGGGGTCTCCCATCCGGCAAAAACGCACCTTTTCCTTCTGCATCCATGTAACTGAACTGGGGCATCTATGAAAAATGACACCCATCCTGGTGTGTAAATTCACACCGATTTGGCCCAACATGGCATTGCTGAAACCAATTTAGATAGGAAATCCTCGATTTATGACCACAATTGAGGCCAAAAGTTTCAACTGCTCAGCAAGACAGTTGTTAAGTCTGTTTTTCCCCATTTTTACGACTTTTCTTACCACTAGTTGTTAAGTGAATCACTACAGTTGTTAAGTTAGTAACCCGGTTGCCAAGTGAATCTTGGCTTGTCATAATTGACGCAAAAGGAGATCGCGTGCTCCCGGGACATAGCAACCGTCACAAATATGAATCAATGGCCAATATCTAAGTGGCTACACCATAGAAAAGGAGGTCAAGCTATTCTCCAAAGCACCTGAAGGCAGGACAAGGAACAACAGATGGAAACTAATCAAGGAGAGAAGCAACCTGGAATTAAGGAGAAACTTCCTAAATGAGGACAATTAACCAGTCGAACAGCTTGCCACCAGAAGTTGTGGGTGCTCCATCACTGGAGGTTTTTAAGAAAAGATTGGGCAATTTGTCTGAAATGGTACAAGGTTCTCTATGTGGGGTTGGACTAGAAGACCTCCAAGGTCCCTTTTCAACTCTGTAATAAGGATTAAAGCAGCTGTCACAGAGAGGAGGGGGCAACTTATTCTCCAAAGCACCAAAAAGCAGGACAAAAAAACAACAACAATGGATGGAAAGTAATCAAGGAGAGAAGCAACTTAGAACTAAGGAGAAATCTCCTGACGGTGAGAATAGTTAACCAGTGGAACAGCTTGCCACCAGAAGTTGTACGCTGAAACTCATACCAGTTCCAATGCTTTGATTGCAATGATGGGGTTTTTCTCCCCATCACTGCTGCCGAGAGTGGCTAGATGGGCCGGGAAAGAAAAGCTCCAACGGCAATTTTGAGCCTTCCCGTTGGAGAGGCAGGAGGTGAGGCGCATCTCTGCGTCTTTCGCGGCTCTTACCCTAAAATAGGGGTGCGAGTGACGCGATGCTGCCAACACACCGGGCTGCAGTGTCGCAAATGGTAGGCTGGCAAAAAAATAAAAAAAAATAAATAAAAAAAACGACTCTCCAAAATACTAAGCAGGAAAACATTCTGGAAGAATCTCTGGATTGTACAGGTAGTCTTCAATGGAGCCCAACATTCCAGCAATTAAACAAGACAATGATTAAGAGAACTAAGTCCAACCATCTAAAAGCATGCTGGCTGAGGGATAATGGGAGTTGGAGTCCACTCATCTTAAAGCATGCTGGCTGGGGGATTCTGGGAGTTGGAGTCCACCCTTCTTAAAGCATGCTGGCTGGGGGATTCTGGGAGTGGAAGTCCACCCA
>WNWU01000097.1:1086962-1103948 GCA_012654045.1 Ptyas mucosa
GGAAGTCGGCAAATGGGCCGTTTCTGGCCTCCGGAGGGCATCCGGGTGGTGGTGAAAGCTGTTTCGTCCTCCCCAGGCTTGTAGAAAGGCTCTGGAGCCTGGGAAGAGTGAAAAACAGGCCTTTCGGTCCCACCATGCCATCGAGTGCCAACAACGTGAGGAGCGTCATACGTACATGTGCCAAGCGTTGAATTACAGGTTCCTACTGGGACCACCCTGCCAAAAGCAGGGGAGCGAGAGGAGATTGCGCGCGCATGCACGGGTGGGGGGGGGCATTGAATTATGGGGGTGGGCATGCACACAAACAACCACCCCGCCCCGTGCTCCCCCCCCCCCACTTTTGGCACACGACGGCAAAAAGGTTAGCCATCACTGCTCTAGAACAAGCTAGGAAACAGTTGTTGGAGGTGGGGGGGCAGTCACGCAATATTCAGACTTTCTTCTAATATAAACTGGGGTTTAACGGCTTAAACCTTGATCTCCTAACGGTTCTGGAGCATGACAGGTGAATAATAATACTCAGTTTCTTCGAAAATAGGTCCCACCCGGAAAATAAGCCCTTAATGCAACTTTTGGAACAAAAAATAACATAAGACACGGTCTTATTTTCAAGGAAAGACGGTAATAAACGCAAGGTACCTCTGAGCATGTGCAGAGTGCGCTTCCTTCACTCTTGTGCTATTACAGATAGTCCTCGACTTACAACAGTTCACTGAGTCACCATTCAAAGTTACGACGGCACTGGAAAAAAATGTCTTGGGACCATTCTTCACACGTACGACCGTTGCGGCATCCCCGTGGCCATGTGATCAAAATTCAGACGCTTGGCAACTGACTCGTATTTATGACCGTCGCAGTCATGGGATCCCCTTTGGCGACCTACCGGCAAGCAGAGTCAACGGGGAAGGCAGGTTCACTTAACCAACCGCGTTACTAACTGAACAGCTGCAGTGATTCGCATAATGACGGTTGGCAAGGAAGTCCTTAAAACGGGGGCAGAAGTCACTTCATAAACGTCTCACTTAGCCACAGGATATGTTGGCCACAGTTGTGGTCGTAAGTCGAGGACTACCTGTATTCCCATGTCAAGAAGCACCTTGCTTTACGACCACAGTGGGTACCAGAATTTTCCATTGCTAAGCAAGGTGGCTCTTAAGTGAGTCGCACACGATATTATAAACTTTTGCCCACTGTTATTAAGCGAATCACTCCGTCGTTAAGCAAATCTGGCTACCCCCATTAAGCCTGCTTGTCGTAAGTTTGGAAATGAGCCCAGGATGCTGCAGCCGTCATCATAAATACACGCTGCTCGCAAAGCACCCAAATTTTCATTACGTGACCACGGGGGAATGCGGCAACGGTCATAACTCTGAGGACCGGTTGTAAGTCACCGTTCCGGTGCCAGAGTAACTTTGAACAGTCGCTAAACGAAATCATCGTAAATCGAGGAATATCTTATAGCAAAGTAGCAAGCCACTATTTTGGGAGGGTTAGAGACAGCTATAAATTCCGGTTGTAAACAATCACAATTTTTTTTTCTCCCTCCACTTCCGATCCGGCAAGTTTTAAAAGGATGGTGGAAAAACCTGCCGGACCTGTTTATCAGAAATTAAAAAATGGCAAAAGGCAAAAGGTTTCTTTCAGACAATCGGCGGTTAGGAAAGTCTGAATTTAAATTTTAATTTAACAGATTAACAGAGTTGGAAGGGACCTTATAGGTCCGCTATGGCGAACCTATGTCACGCGTGCCACCTATGTCACACGTGAGCCATATCGGTGGGCACGCGGGCGTTGCTCTAGCTCAGCTCTGGCACGCATGTGCGTGCCGGCCAGCTGATTTTTGGGCCTTCCGGACCCACCGGAAATCAGGAGAACGGGCCATTTCCAGCCTCCGGAGGGCCTCCGGAGGATGGGGAAGGCCGTTTTCGCCCTCCCCAGGCCTCTAGAAAGGCTCTGGAGCCTGGGAAGAGTGAAAAACGGGCCTTTTGGTCCCACCAGAAGTCGGCAAATGGGCTGCTTCTGGCCTCCGGGTGGTGGAGAAGGCTGTTTCGCCCTCCCCAGGCTTCTAGAAAGGCTCTGGAGCCTGGGGAGGGCAAAAAAACGGGCCTTTTGGTCCCACCGGAAGTCGGCAAATGGGCTGCTTCTGGCCTCCGGGTGGTGGAGAAGGCTGTTTCGCCCTCCCCAGGCTTCTAGAAAGGCTCTGGAGCCTGGGGAGGGCAAAAAACAGGCCTACCATGCCATCGCGTGCCAAAAGCGTAGGGAGCGTCATACGTACATGTGCGGGGCGGGGGAGCATTGAATTATGGGTGTGGGCCCGCACACGCGAAACCCCCTGCACTCCCCCCACTTTTGGCACGCGATGGCAAAAAGGTTAGCCATCACTGCCCTACACCATTTCTGACCAATGGCAGTCCAGTCTTTTCTCGAAAGCCTCCAGGGATGAAGCTCCCACAACTTCCGAAGGCAACTTCCGTTCCGTCGGTTGATTGTTCTCCCTTTATATATTTATAAAAATTTACAGCCGACGGATTTATCTATTACAGGCAATTTTCCATCCACCCCCCCCCCCCCCCCGAGCCCCAAATTTATGCTGTTAAGTGAGACTGCAGTTGTTAAGTTAGTAACACGATTGTTAAGTGAATTTGGCTTCCCCGTGGACTTGGCTTGTTGGAAAGGGACGCGGCCACCGTCGTAAATATGAGTCAGTGGCCAAGCATCTGAATTTCGATCGGCTGAAATGCGGGGATGCTGCGGCAGTCGTTAAGTGTGAAAAATGATCATAAGGATATAGGATATAGGATCATAAACCTATACCATTTCAGACAAATGGTTGTCCAATCTCTTCTTTAAAAACTGCCAGTAATGAAGCACCTACAACTTCTGGTGGCAAGCTGTTCCACTGGTCAATTGTCCTCACTGTCAGGAAATTTCTCCTTAATTCCAGGTTGCTTCTCTCCTTGATCAGTTTCCATCCGTTGCTTCTTGTCCTGCCTTCAGGGGCTTTGGAGAATAGCTTGACTTCCTCTTCTTTGGGGCAGCCCCTGAGATATTGGAAGACTGCTATCATGTCTCCCCTAGTCCTTCTTTTCATTCAACTAGACATACCCAGTTCCTGCCAACTGATCTTCATATGTTTGATATCCTCCAGCCCCCTAATCCTCTTCGTTGCTCTTCTCTGCACTCTTTCCAGAGTTTCAACATCTTTTTTTTTTTTTAATATCGTGGCGACCAAAACTGGAGGCGATATTCCAAGTGTGACGTTATAAAGCAGTATTAACACCATTGTAGGAATTTGCAGGAGGATAACGCTTAGATGATCCTGAGTAGGGTTCTCCTGCTTGGGGCCGGCGGGGTTGGGCTAGATGTCCTACAAGGTCCCTTCCCAACTCTGACAATTCTGTATTCTCTCGTTAATCTTCGACTGGGATAAAATCCAAAGTGACTTTGCAAGGCCAGGGTATAATTTCTAGATTTGGGTTTGCTGACCTCAAATTCACACTGGGGCATTTACTCTTCCCCCGCCCCCAACTCAAATGCCACCCACCCACCCACCCTCTTCTTGGCTGCTGCTCCTGCTTTTCAGGAGTTGGCAAGCACAGGAAATTGTGAATTTGGGGAGGGGGCCCCCGGTTTGTGCAGCAGCACAGTAGCTGCATCCTCTCCCTCCCTCCCTCCCCTCCCTCCTTTCCGCTTTCTCATCTCGCCACGGGAATCCAGCTTCACCAGTCGCTTCCTTCCTTATTGCTGGTTTCGCGCAGACCGGTTGCGACACGAAGCCAGCATTCTTCGCCTTCCAGCAAACCGAGGGGGGGGGGAGGAATGGGGGGGGGGCTGTCCTTTCTAGACGGGGCACGCATTTACCGGAAATGTTGTGATGGCTTTCGGGGAGAAAAACCAGAATGGGCGGCGGAGAGGGAGAGACAAATTCATGAGGTCTAGCAGCTTTCCGGTTTTTTTTAAATTTGTTTGTGGAATGGTGGCGTGCAGCCCATCTCACCGATTTTCGATCTTTCTTTTTCGGCCCTAAAAATATTCTTCCTTGACTGGGCAGCAAATTCGGATGGCATGTAACTCTACTCCATAAAATAAAATTAAAAAATAAAGATTCCCACTTCAACTGTCTTCATCTCACACACTTTCCCCATCTCACACACTTCCCACATCTCCTTCTAACAGGAACAGGAATTTTGTACAATTAGCCCTAGACTTAGGACCAGAATTGAGTCCAAAATTTCTGTTGCTAAGCGAGGCAGTTCGCTGTCACGGTCGTAAATGAGAAAAACGGGAACAAAGCACTTTACCATATTTCAAACGGCCGCTAAACGAATGGTTTTAAGTCAAGGACTATCTGTATTATGGGTGGGTGGATTGGAGCGGGGATAGGGATGGGTGGGAGGTCAGGAAAAGATGCACTGCAGACCAGTGGGGCTCTCTGTACATGCTCCAAGGTTCTGTGGTTTATTTTATTTTTATTTTTTTAAAAAAAGAGGAATTTGGAAAAAGCGCTGAGAAGAGCAACTAAGATGATTAAAGGTTTTGGGGGCTAAAACATATGATGAACAGTTGCAAGATTTGGGTTTGGACAGTCGAGAGAAAAAAAGGACTCAGGGGGACAGGATAGCAGTCTTCCAGTATTTGAGGGGCTGCCCCAAAAAAGAGGGAATCAAGCTATTCTCCAAAGCACCAGAAGGCAGAACAAGAAACAATGGATGGAAACTAATCAAGGAGAGAAGCAACCTGGAATTAAAGAGAAATTTCTGACAGTGAGGACAATTAACCAGTGGAACAGCTTGCCACCAGAAGTTGTGGGTGCTCCATCACTGGAGGTTTCTAAGAAGAGATTGGACAACATTTGTCTGAAATGGTTGGAAGATTCGGGGAATGAGCTCTGGGGCTCTCCTCTGTGAATGCTCCCACACTGGAAGTTTTTAAGATGTTGGATAAGCATTTATCTGAAGTGGTGTAGGGTTTCCTAGGGGGTTGGATTAGAAGACCTCCAAGGCCCCTTCCAACTCTGTTATTCTATTCTATTCCTTTCGAGCTATTCTCCAAAGGACCTGAGGGCAGGACAAGAAGCAACAGGTGGAAACTAATCAAGGAGAGAAGCAACTTAGAACTAAGGAGGAATTTCCTGACAGGGAGAACGATTGATCAGTGGAACAACTTGCCACCAGAAGTTGTGAATGCTCCAACACTGGAAGTTTTTAAGACGAGATTGGATAACCATTTGTCTGAAATGCTGTAGGGTTTCCTGCCTAAGCAGGAGGTTGGACTAGACGACCTCTAAGGTCCCTTCCAACTAAATTCTAATTCTAGTCTGCATTTTGAGGGCAAAAGAAGAAGAAGGGGACGGCAGAGAACGAGGTGGCTGGATGGAGTCACGGAAGCAGTCGGCGTGAGCTTAAAGGGACTCCGGAGGATGGTAGAGGACAGGAAGGCCTGGAGGAACGTGGTCCATGGGGTCGCGATGGGTTGGCGCAACTCGCAACTCGCAACAACAAAAGTTGAAAGTTTGCTAGCCGTTGTGATGTCCTTCTTCTCAAGGCCTTTTCGTGGCTCGGGCACATTTTTCAGAGGGAAGAACAAACAGTGCAGCTCAGCAACCTCTGGAAACAATGCCCTGCTTACATGGGAGGGGGGTTTATGAGGGGGGGATCTCTTGGCTTCCTTCAACTTGCTTCCTGCCAGGTTTTCCCCCCCCCCCCCCTGGCTTCCTCCGTCCGGGGAAGGGAAAATTCGAAGAGCAGCTGGGGAAAAGGTACACGGAGAAAACCCCGTGGCCAGCCGGCCGAGATTCCAACCTCTCCATTGCTCGGCAGAACAATAGGCCGATTCTCCGGCCGTCCTCAGACACAATGGAGAGTCCAGTGCGGTCAGCTTCCCCCACGAAATGTCTGCCTTGCCTACGGATTGTGGGAACGGAGCCCAGCCAGCCTCTGGGTTCCCTTGCTGGGATTTCGACCGAAGGCATATAAAAGGGGCGTTTTGCTATCGGCGGGATTTTGGGTTGAAATGAAGAGCGGCAGGGCCTCTGACCATGTGCAGAGGGCTTGCAACCGTCTTCCCCGACCGGTGTTCCAAAGCGAGGTTGTTAAGATTGGAAGGGCCTCTGACCACTTGCAGAAGGCCTGTGCTTGCAACCGTCTTCCCCGACCGGCGTTCCAAAGCGAAGTTGTTGCTCTCTGTTTACGGAGTTCGTTTAGCGACTGTGTCAAAGTCACAACGGCGCTGGAAAAAAAAAGTGACTTTCGACCGTTTTTCCACGCTCACGACCTTTGCAAGCAATTCCCACGATCAGAATTCAGATGCTGGGCAACGGACTCGTATTTATGACGGTTGCCATGTCCCTGGGGGTGTGTGTGTGTGTGTCATGCGATCCCCTTTTGCGACCTTCGGACAATGGGGAAACCCGATTCATTTTACATCCGTGTCGCTCACTGAACAACTGCAGGGATTCACTTAACAACATGGGGCGAGGAAGGTCGTAAAATGAGGCAAACCTCTGCGAACGAGTGACTCGGTTAGCAACAGAAATTTTTGGGCTCCGCTGTGGTCATAAGCCGAGGACTACCCAAGTGGCCACTGTCAGACCCAGAAAGAAATGGGCCTTTATTTGTTTATCTCTTTGGCTGTTTCATAAAATATATTCATAAAATATATATTTTATGAATGACAGGCTAACAATTCAGAATAGAATAGAATAGAATAGAATAGAATAGAATAGAATAGAATAGAATAGAATAGAATAGAATAGAATAGAATAGAAAATAAATTGGAATGGAATGGAATGGAATGGAATGGAATGGAATGGAATGGAATGGAATGGAATGGAATAGAATAGAATAGAATAGAATAGAATAGAATAGAATAGAATAGAATAGAATAGAATAGAATAGAATAGAATAGAATAGAATAGAATAGAATAACAGAGTTAGAAGGGGCCTTAGAGGTCTTCTAGTCCAACCCCCTCCTTAGGCAGGAAACCCTACACCACTTCAGACAAATGGTTATCCAACATCTTTTTAAAAATTTCCAGACTTGGACCATTCACAACTTCTGGAGGCAAGTTGTCCCACTGGTGAATTGTAGATTGTAGAATTTATAAGTAGATTTAGTAGTTTAACTGTTTGAAATTCTTTTGGCCTGTATCGTAAGGGTGGGAAACGAACATTGCTGTAATAATTATACTGATTAGCATTCACCTAGGGTAGACGTAAGGTGTAGAGACGCGTTAGAATTGGTTTAACACTTTTTTCTTTGGTTAATGTCTTTTTTGCTGTTGTTGAAATATTTTGGTGCTTTGTATTTTAACCTGGTTTGAATAAACTAACGTTTTCTGAGAAGCACTGCAGAAATTTAGCTTCAGTATACAGGGCAGTGATGGTTAACCCTTTTGCTGTCGCGTGCCAAAAGCAGGGGGAGCGCAGGGGGTCACGCGCCCGCGTGCCCACACCCATAATTCAACCCCCTCCGCTTTTGTCACGCGATGGCAAAAAGATTACCGGTGAGCCCGGTAGGCCCGTTTTTCATCCTCCCCAGGCTCCAGAGCTTTCTTGGTGCCTGGGGAGGGCGAAAACAGCCTTCCCTACCAATTCACCCCGGAGGTTCTCCGGAAGCCAGAAACGGTCCATTTCCCGACTTCCGGTGGGACCGGAAGGCCCAAAAACCATCTGGCCAGCACGCGCATGGGTGTTGGACCTGAGCTAGGGCAACGCTCGTGTGCCCACAGATATGGCCCCATAGAGTCTCCTGCCCCATAGGGTCTCCTGCCTGAGCAGGGGGGTTGGACTACAAGACCTCTAAGGTCCCTTCCGTCTCTGTTATTCCTATTCTGTATTCAGCTGTAACGACGCCAATGTAAGTCGGAGCTCGGGACGGCTCCTGCCCTCTGGCGTGCCAAGAATGCGAAGGAAGCTTGGCATGGTGACTAAACTTGCCAACATAGGAAACCTTTCCGGCTGCGAGGAATCGTTATCGAGGGTGGCTTCTCGGGGAATTGATTGCAGTTGAGCGAAGCCGGGGCCAAACGGAAGAAAAACCAAGGAGAAACCAGAGCTGGGGCTGGAGCCATGTTTGAAAGGGAGGGAGAAAGAACACCCAAGGTTGAAATTCACACAACCGGTTTGGAAAAAGATACGAGGGCTGCTTTCCTATGAGCCGCGGCGCTCGGTTGGGTTTGAACCTGGGTTATTATTTCACAAACCTTAGCTAGCTTGTTCTCCTAGACAGGTAAATCCTCGACTTGCAACAGGACATTTAGTGACCGTTCAAAGTTACAACGGGGTTGAAAAAAGGGACAATGATGACCGTGGCAGCATTCCCCCGTGGTCAGGCCGCTGGGGGTTCGGCAGAACCTCTAGCTAAGATTCCGTGCAGTTCGGAGAACCCTCAAATCCCACTCGTGGCTGGCCTCGCCCACCCCACCCCTCCTCCCCTCCCCTCCCAGGAGTCCCCACATGGCCCATTTTGGATGCAGGGTGTGCGCAGAGGCTCGGGGAGGGCAAAAAAATGGGCCTACCAGAAATCGGCCTCCAAAGGGCCTCCGGAGCCTGGGGAGGCCGTTTTCGCCCTCCCGGAGGCTTGAGAAAAGCCTCCAGAGCCTGGGGAGGGCAAAAACACCCCTCCCGTACCATGGTGCAGGAGGCCGACTAGTCCACGCCCACTATGGCCACGCCCACCCAGCAACCGGGCAGAGAACCCCCTTGCTAAAATTTTTGAAGTCCACCCCTGCCCGTGGTCCTGGAATCAAAATTCAACTGCTTGTGAACTGACTCATATTTACGACGGTCGCAGTGTCCCGTAGTCACCTTCTGACAAGCAAAGATAATGGGGGAAGCCAGATTCACTTAACAACCGTGTTTCTAATTTAGCAACTTCAGCGATTCACTTAACAACTGTGGCAAGGAAAGTCGTAAAGTGGAGCAACACTCCCTTAACATATGTCTCCCTTAATTAAAAAAAAAAATTGGGGCTCAATTGTGATAGAAAATTCAGTTAACAACAGAAATAACAACTATTTGTTTAGTGACCGTTCAGGGTTACAACAGCAGTGTTGAAAAAATAACTGACAACCGTTTTTCACACTTATGACCGTTGCAGCATTCTCATGGTACGTGGTTGAAATTCAAACACTTGGCAACTGATTCACATTTATGACCGTTGCAGTGTCCCCGAGGGGGGGTGTCACGTAATCCCCTTTTGCGACCCTTCTGACCCGCGAAGTCAATGGGGAAACCAGATTCACTTAACAACCGTGTGACTAAGTTAACAACTGCAGTGGTTCTCTTAACAACTGTGGCAAGAAAGGTCGTAAAACGGGGCAGAACTCACTTAACCAATGTCTCACTTAGTAACAGAAATGTTGGACTCAATTGTGGTCGTTACGTTGAGGCATGCCTATATTTTTAATAATGTCATATTGACATAATGTCAATAATGTCAGTTTGCTTAAAGGTAAAGGTTCCCCTCACATGTATGTGCTAGTCGTTCCTGCCTCTAGGGGGCGGTGTTCCACTCCATTTCAAAGCCGAAGAGCTGTCCGAAGACGTCTCCGTGGTCACGTGGCCGGCATGACTCAACGCCAAAGGCACACGTTGTTCCCTTCCCACCAAAGGGGGTCCCTATTTTTCTACTCGCATTTTTTTACCTGCTTTCGAACTGCTAGGTTGGCAGAAGCTGAGACAAGTCACGCGAGCTCACCCCGTTACGCGGCACTCGGGATTCGAACCGCCGAACTGCCGACCTTTCGATCGACAAGCTCAGTGTCTCAGCCATTGAGCCACCACGTCCCAGTTCGCTTACCGTGTCATTTTTAAGAAGGGCACCGACTCGCTTAACGAATGTGGCAAGAAAGATTGTAAAATGGGGGCCAAACTCACTTCACGAATTTCTCGCTTATCAACAGAAATGTGAGTTTCGATTTGCGGTCATATATCGAGGACTAACTATGCAGGGAAGAGTTTCCGGAACCTGCTGTTAAGAACAAACACAGCTTGCCTATTTTTTGGGGGGGTTGTCTGAAAGCGTTCTCTTTCTTTCCTTCCGCAGTTTTGTTGAGCGAATATGTGGACGATGGCGAGGTCAGCGGGAAAACCTTAAAGATCACCGATTTCGGTCTGGCCAGGGAATGGCACAAAACGACTAAAATGAGCGCAGCCGGGACTTACGCCTGGATGGCGCCGGAGGTCATCAAAAACTCCACTTTTTCCCGGGGTAGCGACGTCTGGAGGTAAGTTGAGAGAGAAAAAAAGGAAGTTTCTCCAGATGGACGAAGGACGGGGGTTCAAATCCTGTTTGGCCACAGAGCCCTTTGTCCAGCGGTGGGTTTCAGGTTATGTTACTATCAGTTCACTGCGGGCGCCCAGTTCACTCGTGCATCTGCCTTCCACGCATGCGCTTTCTTAGCTATAAAAACGTGCCTTTAAATAGGATAGCCGGTTCTAGCGAACCGGTCTGAACCAGTTGAATACGAAGTCTGCCTTTGACATTGTGGTGAAACTGATGGACGACTTGCCAGAAAGAAAACGAGTTATTTAAATGCGTGAATAGCAATAGCTCTTCTTAAACTTATACAGGTAGTCCTTGACTTACGACAGGTTCGTTTAATGACTGTCCGAAGTCACAACGACACTGAAAAATTTGAGTCGTGACCGCTTTTTCAGTTATGACTTTTGCAGCATCCCCACGATCAGGTGATCAGCGTTCAGGCGCTGGTTCGTATTTATGACCGTCCTGAGGTCACGTCATCCCCTTTTGCGACCTTCTGACAAAGCCAAGTCCACGGGGAAGCCGGATTCACTTAACAACCGTGTGACTAATTTATCAACCACACCAATTCAACTTAACAATGGAAATGGCCAGAAATGCCGTCAAGCTCGCTTAAGAAATGTCTCACTTAGCAACAGAAATGTTTCACTCAATTGTAGTCGTAAGTCGAGGACTACCTGTATACTACCTTCATAGTGTTCTGTAGCCTTCTCTGAGGGGTTTACAGAGGCAGCCTATTACCCCCAACATCCTCATTTTACCGACCTCGGAAGGACGGAAGCCTGAGTCAACCTTCAGCCCATTGGGTAAACTACTAATGGGGGTTAGTCCTCAACTTATAACCTTCCATTAAATGATCTTTTGAAGTTTTGCCCCATCGCCGCTTGAGGCTTTTAAGAAGAGACTGAACAGCCACTTACCTGAAATGGGACAGGGTCTCCTTCTCGAGCAAGGGGCTGGACTAGAAGACCTCCAAGGTCCCAACCAAATAAATGGTTGTAAGTTTGAGAACTTGCCTGTAATCTTTTCCTTGTTCCTTCTTCTTCTTCCAGTTATGGGGTGCTCCTGTGGGAACTCCTCACCGGCGAAGTTCCATACCGGGGAATTGACGGGCTGGCCGTGGCTTACGGGGTTGCCGTCAACAAACTCACCCTCCCCATACCATCCACGTGCCCGGAACCCTTTGCACGCTTAATGACGGGTAAGAAAAAAAATACCTCGAAGGCCGTATGGGGGATTTTGAGCACCGCCCGGCTAAATTGGAACAAAAAGTCCTGTTTAAAATGTTTCTCTTCTCTTCTGTTTAACCCAGTTTAAATCTAGGCTTTCAGCAGTGTTCCCTGTACAGATAAATCCTCGAATTATGACTGTTCATTTAGTGACAGTTCAAAGTTACGACGGCACTGAAAAAATGTCACCATTTTTGAATAGTTAACGATCTTTGCAGCATCCCCACTGGTCATGCGATCAAAATTCAGATGTTTGATAACCGACTCATATTTATGACGGTTACAGTGTGTCCCGGGATCATGTGATCCCCTTTTGCAACCTTCTGATGAACAAAGTCAATGGGGAAGCCAGATTCACTTAACAACCTGTGTTACTATCGTATCAACTTAATTTCTTAGGGCTCAGCTGTCTCTTATTCTGACTGTCCCTCTCTTTGCTCTCTTTGTTTCCCAAACTCTTTCCCATGTGCCTGACACCCTCTGAACTCTTACCATAGATCTAGATTCTCCCCCCACTCCACTTTACAGCCTGAGAAACTAGGGAGGGTCCAATCTGAGCCTCTTTTTACATCTATTATGCAGCTGAGGGCTATGCTGTCTCTTATCTGCCCGTTCCCTTGGCAGCATCTCTTTGCCCTGTCTCCCAAGGTCTTCCCCACGTACCATTATAAGCCATCTCCTTTACAGCCTGAGAAACTAGGGAGGGTCCCTTCTGAGCCTCTTGCCCTGCCTGTTACACAGCTGAGGGTTAGGCTGCCTCTTATCTGACCTTTCCTCTGCTCTTCCCCACATATCCTTGCACAACCTGACACACTCTGAACTCTTTTCATAGATCTAGATTATTTCCCCACCCCCTCTTTACAGCCTGAGAAACTAGGGAGGATCCCTTCTGAGCCTCTCTTCCTGTCTATTACACAGCTGAGAGCTATATTCCCTTATCTGACCATTACTGGGCAGGTCTCTTCACTCCGTCTCCCAAGGTCTTCCCACATACCATTAGAAAATGCTTGCTTAATCTCTGTCCATAGATCTATATCCCCCACCCCACCCCTTTACAGTCTGAGAAACTAGGGAGGGTTCCTTCTGAGCTTCTTTATCCATCCATTATGCAGCTGAAGGCTATGCTGTCTCTTATCTGACCATTCCTGGGCAATATCTCTTTGCTCCATCTCCCAAGGTTGAACTCTTGACAAGGTTGAACTCTTTCCATAGATCTAGATTCTTCCCTTCCCCTCCTTTACAGCCTGAGAAACTAGGGAGGGTCACTTCTGAACCTCTCTTCCTGCTTGTTACACAGCTGAGAGCTATATTCCCTTATCTGACCATTACTGGGCAGGTCTCTTCACTCCGTCTCCCAAGGTCTTCCCACATACCATGACACAAACTTGCTCAGACTCTGACCATAGATCTATATTCTCCCCCCCCCCCACCTTTACAGTCGAGAAAGTAGGGAGAGTCCCTTCTGAGCTCCTTTTTCCATCCAGTATGCAGTTAAGGGCTATGCCATCTTTTATCTGACTTGTTCCCTTGATAGCATCTCTTAGCTCCGTCTCCCAAGGCCCTCTCCACACGCTATTCCAACAGTCCCCTTTTTCCTCTTCTCTTCCTCTAACCATTCAAGCTGTCCCTGACGGAGAACGTGGTCCCTACCTTACGCACAAGCTCCCAGATGGCGTTCACAGCGGACAAGATCCGGCACCTCGACGTTGCACAGTCTCCAAGGGACGCCCGATGGTCAAGTACGTTATTTAAATCCTCTCTGTTTTGTTTTCCTTCCTCTGTCGCCTTCCCACGTCGGTCCCCACCAGAGTGCTGGCAGCAGGACCCCCATGCGCGCCCCAGCTTCGCCTCCATCCTCGATCAGCTGACGGTCCTCGAAACGCAGGTGCTACACGACCTTCCACAGGAGTCCTTCCATTCCATGCAGGACGACTGGAAAGTGGAGATCCAGGATATGTTTGACGAACTGCGGGCAAAAGAGAAGGTGAGAATCAGAGGAGAAAGGGTGGGGAGGTGGGGGGGGTGTCTCTTTCCAAAACAGCAGCGGGTTGGACTAGAAGACCTCCAAGGTCTCTTCGAACTGTTATTCTGCAGTTCACCAAATAACAGAGTTGGACACCCTTATACAGGCAAGTCCTTACACATTTACGAGTCCACTGTAGCCTTCCCATGATCAAAATTCAGACACTTGGTAACTGACTCATATTTATGACGGTCGCAGTGTCCCGAGGTCACGTGATCAGCTTTTGACAAGCAAAGTTGATGAGGAAGCCAGATTTATTTATTTATTGGTTCGGTTTATATGCCGCCCTTCTCTGGAGACTCAGGGCGGCTTACTATGCGTTAAGCAATAACCTTCATGCTTTTGTATATACCTGTTTAGTAGGGCTTTCGCCCCCCCCCCCCATAAGCGGTGTTCTTTTTTTATATATGCAGCACTTAACAGCACTTTAGTCCGCTGCGCCACCAAGGCTCCTTAGATTCACTTAGCAGCCATGTTTCTCATTTAACAGCCACCATGATTCGCTGAACAACTGTGGAAGGAAGGAAGGTCGGAAAACGGGGCAAAATTCACTTAACAACTGTTTCTCTTAGCAACATATTTTTGGGGCTCAATTGTGGTCATATGTTGAAGACTATCTGTATCATTCCGGACAAATGGCTGTCCTGTCTCTTCTTAAAAACCTCCAGTGATGGAGCATTATAACTTCTGGTGGCAAGCTGTTCCACTGGTTAATCGTTCTCACTGTCAGGAAATTAGCTCCTTCGTTCTAGTTTGCTTCTCTCATCCGTTGCTTCTGGTCCTGCCTTCAGTTCTGGGGCACAGATATAAAATGTGGATTTATTGATTGATTGTTCTGTTTTCTGTAGCCACCCATCTCAGTCTTTGACTCTGGGTGGAGTACATCACAAAAACACAGAAACAAATGAAAAATCATTTAAAAAACAGGCAGGCCTTGACTTACAACCATTCGCTTCATGACAATTCGAAGTTACGACAGATCCTGAAAATAGCACTTACAATCCGGATCAGACTTTCCAATGAAGCTCTCATATTTACATGACGGCATTTCCGTTCCTTGGCATCCAGCCAGAGCCCTGCTGCAATCACGTGACCATGATTGACGGAAACCAGGATTTAGTTTCAGTTTGTACCAAAAAAAAAAGACCCTTTGCAGACAATGGATTTGCTTAATGGCCGCTTTATGAACGTATTTCTTTTAACGGACACCGCAAAAAAAAAAAAATGTTGTAAATCGCTCACGTGATGGCCATCTTAAAAAATCTGCAAGATTTACTGTTATAATTCCTGGTTCAATTCCGGTCATACGTCGAGGAATACCTGTACATCGTTAAAAGATTAAAAAAAACCAAATGAAAACACTTAAAACAATGCCAAATGTTTTGCTTTTTGGCAAAAGGGGAAGCAAATCTGTTCAACTAAAATGGCCTGGAAGTTAATCAGGGTTTTCCCGTTCTCGCTTCAACCTCATTGGCGGGCTGGCTGTGATGTCACCGAATGGGCACCACGTGGGCGAAAGTAAATAATTTTGTACCCGTTTAAAAAAAAACAAAACAAGAAGTGAACCGAATATTCGCTTCTTCCAATGTGCTCTGACTACAAAATGTGTTTAGAAGCTACAGCCACAATGATAAAGATTCTGAATATTTGGAAGGGTTAAATGTAAAGGGATTCCTCGTTTTACGACCACAATTGAGCCTAACACTTCTGTCGCTGAGTGGGACATTTGTAAAGCGAGTTTTGCCCCGTTTTACGACTTTTCTTGCCACCGCTGTTAAGCGAATCACTGCAGTTGTTGAGTTAGTAACTGTTGTCGTCCGCCAGCAGCCTGAGGAGCTGGCAGGAGAGTCGGAGAGTGAGGAGGCTGGGGAGGAACATGGGCCAGTCCTGGAGTCTGGGGAAGGCTCGGACGAGGGCTCTGCATCGGAGGCAGAGATGGTGCCAGAGCCATCTGGGAGTGATGCATGGACTCCGGAGCTTCCAGAGTCAGATATCAGAAAGGCAGAGGAACAGGGGGAGCCTGTTCCTAGTGCGCGCATGCGGAGAGCTGCCAGAAGGCAAGAACAGCTAAAGCAAAAGGGATGACTCGGGAGTAAGGCCTGGAGATGATTGGCCCCTCCCATAAGGCTTAAAAGAGGAGCAAAGACACATGGGCCCTTTGCAGGAAAGCAAGGTTGTTAATTCTGTTCCCAGTCAGCATCTCTGTTTGATTCTGGACTCCATGGGGCTTTGCCAAGTAGGTTCTTTTTCAGAGTTTCAAGGGAGATGAAGGTTGGTGATTATCCCGAAGGACTTCTCCCAAAGGACTTTTTGCAACTAATTGGGACTCGGCTGTGAATGAACGTAATTCACAGCTGTTGCAATAAAAGAGGTTTTTGGGACTACGCGTGTTTTTTAATGACTCGGGAAGCCTAGGTCACAACAGTAAGATGGTTGTTAAGTGAACCTGGCTTCCCCATTGTCTTTGCTTGTCAGAAGGTCGCCGTAGGGGATTGCATGACCCTCCGGGACACTGCAACCGCCATAACTATGAACCAGTTGTCAAACATCCGAACGTAAAACACATGCTGCAACGGTCGAAAGTGTGAAAAACAGTCATAAGTCCCTTTTTTTCAGCGCCGTTGTAACTTCGAACAGTCACTAAAGGAATTGTAAGTCGAGGACTACCTGTAGGCGGGATGGGAGGCCACTAGGAAATCACTCCTTTTAAGACGAGAATCCACATCAAACTGTAGATCACATCATAACCGGAGGATCCAAAGATCTCCTCAGAGGGCGTGGGGGCAGAGTTTCCCTCTCTCACAGGTGGGGGATTGTTCGGGATCCGTTTCTCTCCCCAGGAGCTGTTGAGCCGGGAAGAAGAGCTGAAGCAGGCGGCTCTGAAGCAAAAATCCCAGGAGGAATTTCTCCGCCAACGGGAACACGAACTGGCCCAATGGGAGCTGGAGGTCTTTGAGCGCGAACTCAGCCTCCTCATCCAGCAGATGAACCGCGATCGGCCGCACGTGAAGAAGCGCAAGGGAACCTTCAAGCGCAACAAGCTCAGAGGAAGGGACAGCGAGCGTATCAGCATGCCGCTCGGTAAGAAGGCCGGGTCGGAAGCCGGGTTCTGGGGAAGGCCGGGTGGAGGAAGGAGAAGAGCCCACCGTGCTCCTTCTGAATGCCAGGGTGGGAGGTGTTTTACGAAAGCCGGATCTGGTATTTGTTGCCGGTTGCAATAGCAACGGACCAATGTTCTCGGGGATCCTGGGAAGTAAATATGGTGTACCGAGGGATTCTGGGAAATGAATGGGACGCACACAGAGATTCGGAGAGATAGGTTCTGGGAAATAAGTCAGGAATTCTGGGAAATAAATATGGGATGCATGGGAAACCAGGGAAACATGAGGTGCCCTAGGGATTCTGGGAAATACATATGGTGCACTGAGGGATTCTGGGAAATAAATGTGGTGCCCTCAGGGATTCTGG
>WNWU01000097.1:1103958-1117020 GCA_012654045.1 Ptyas mucosa
AAATGTGGTACACTGAGGGATTCTGGGAAATACATGTGCCCTCAGGGGTTCTGGGAAATAAATGTGGTGCACTGAGGGATTCTGAGAAGAGACCATGTTTGATCTGGTAGCAATTCAAAATGGCGCCCCTCCAAATTCATTTGCTCCTTCTGGAACAATCCTGTATTTTCTGGAAATGCTAACCCCAAGCTTCATCGTATTATTTAAGGGTTAAATTTTAAAATTTTTAGATTTTAGATTTTATTTTTGTGGCATGTGTTTTATTATTGTGAGCCACCCTGAGCCCATTGTGAGATAGGGTGGCATATAAACTGAATAAAATAAATAAATAAATAAAAAATAAATTCACACGGGAAGAAAAAAGCACAATCGATCCCAAAACAGGGTTCAATAAAACCAGCCAAAATGCCCCCAAGTGCCCTATAAGGAAGAAGAAAAAAAACAAAGGCAGAATTTATTTATTTTTTTTCTCTTTGACCTGTAATCGCGGCTTAAATATTTTTTTTACACCAGGGAGTCTCCTACCATGGCGACTTTAGGACTTGTGGGCTTCAACTCCCAGAATTCCCCTAGCCAGTGAGATGCTATCGTTGAAGACCGGGGGTGAAATGCTACCGGTTCAGGCCGGTTCGCCCGAACTGGCAGTAAAAAAAAAATGCTAATAAAAGTTTTAAAAAATATCCAACGATTGCGGGGAACAGCTGATTGTCCCACAGCTGATATCTGAACTTTTTTTTTTTAAACTTTCTAAGCATTTTTTTACTACCGGTTCGCTGTGCCGCACGATTTATATTTGCTAAATCGCACAGCATACCTGTTTTCCCCCTGCTTGCTGTTCTTGTTTTAAAAAATGTTTTATTAATCATTCAAAATTAAAAACATCGGACATAGATATGATATCCACTGGTTCTAAATACCTTTCAACACTTTAAGCTAATACAAATTATGTTAAAGTTAATATTATAATATAATTCTTTAACCTTATACGTTATTTATACATAATATCATACTAACAATCTATATCATATTTCTACACAATTATACATACTTGTCTAGTAATCTATTAATCGGAACTTTAAAAAAAAATTAAGCATTTTTTTACTACCGGTTCGTTGTGCCACACAATTTATATTTGCTAAATTGCGCGGCACACCTGTTTCCCACCCACCCCTGCCGTTCTACTTACCTTTGCAGACTCAGAAAAGGCTTCTTAGCACCTGCGATAGCACCTCGTTTTAATTATTATTTTTTTAAACCCATTTCTCTTTTTTTTTCAAAACAAGAAAAATCCATAACCAGGGTTAACTGGTTGACGAGTGCAGAAAATGCTAGATCTGACTTGGATCAGTTACAAGGTGGTTCTCACGATTTTTCTCTCCTTTCTTTCGTCAGATTTTAAACATCGCATTACAGTTCAAGCATCTCCGGGGCTGGACAAAAGGAAGGATTTCTTCGATGCAGGCGCCGGGGGCTCCCCCACGTTCCCACGATTTCGAGCTATCCAGTGTGAGTGGCATGGATTTCCTTCCAGACGAATCCCCAACACACGTCTCAAACGAGCTTAGATGTTGCCGATAGGGGCAATCCTCAATTTATACGACCATTCATTTAGTGACTGATAGAATATTTGTAGCTCAGGGTTGAACTTTGGGGTCCATGGTCCTCTCTGAGCTGGATTGTTTTTTTGCAGACGTTTCATTACCCAACTAGGTAACATCATCAGTGCTTAGAAGGGAGGGGAGTTTGGTTTCTGTGAGCATTGATGAAGTTACCTAGTTGGGTAATGAAATGTTCTCAGAGCACCAAGAGCACCACAGTCTTTCTGCTCCTCCTCCTCCTCCTCTTCTAATTTTCCTCCACTCCACAAAACTAACACCCTTCTATCACTGGTGATAGTACCTAGTTGGGCAATGAAACTTTTGCAAGAAAACAACCCAGCTCAGACAGCACCAAGAACCCCAGTTGTCCTCCGCCTCTTCCACTTCTTCTTCTTCCTCCTCCTCCTCCTCTAACTCAGCTCCCTTCTAACACTGAAGAAGTTACCTAGTTGGGTAATGGAATGTCTGCAGGAAAACCACCAACGTCTGAGAGCATCAAGGACCCCCATAGTCTTCTTCCTCCTCCTCTTCCTCTTCCACAAACCCAGCTCCCTTCTAACACTGATGAAGTTACCTAGTTGGGTAATGAAACGTCTGCAAGAAAACTACCAAGCTCTGAGAGCATCAAGGACCTTACACGCGTGCCATAGGTTCGCCGTCACGGTATTAGAGGCCCTAATACGAGGTGTCAAACACAAGGCCCGCAGGCCGCATTCGACCTGCGATGTAGTCGGATCCAGCTCACAGGGCCGTCCTGGAAAATGTCAGGCACCGAGCCGCGTCGCTTCGGCCTAGTCTATCCAATGCTTGGGGAGTAACCTCAAGTTGGCTACGCCCACCCAGTTGGCCACACCCAGTGAGTGGCGTCAAGCTGGCCACGCCCACTCAGTTGACCACACCCACCCAGTCGGCCATTCCCCCCCGGGTCAACCACAGCCCTGATGTGGCCCTCAATAAAATTGAGTTTAACACGCCTGCCCTAATAGATTCCACTTCTGAGGCCCAGTTTTGAAGGGCTCAAGGCCCGTTAGTGGGCCTGGGGTTGAGGACCCCTGTTCTAGGTTGATGAAGCACCCACATCTTCTGGTGGCAGGCTGTTCCACTGGTTAATTGTCCTCCCTGTCAGGAAATTTATCCTTAGTTCCGGGTTACTTCTCTCTTTGATTAGTTTCCGTCCATTGTTCCTTGTCCTGCCCTCAGGTGCTTTGGAGAATAGTTTGACACACACACACCCCTTGAATAACGGAAGACTGGCAGCTGGTTCATACTTACGACCGTTGCCGTGTCCCAAGATCATGTGATTCCCCCTCCACCCCCTTTGCGACCTTCCGACAAGCCAAAGTCCACGGGGAAGTCCACTTAACAATCCGGGTTATTCACATATCAATGGCAATGATTCGCTTAACAACCGTGGCCAGAAAGGTCGCAAAACGGGGCAATTAACCAATGTCTCACTTAGCGACAGACGTTTTGGGCTCCATTGTGGCCGTACGTCGAGGACCACTCGGGTTACGTCGGTCAGAATTGTAACTGTTTGTTTAACTGCCCGTTGTTTCTTTTGTCCTCCTTGTAGTGGAACCGAGCGAAAACGATCAGAACTGGAACCGGCAATCACCCCGGCGGGGCGATGAGACTTGGAACGGCCATACCAAGAGCCCGGGCTCCCCTAAAATGTCTGAAGGCAGTACGCAAAACGGCAGGTTAGAGAGCATCGATCTCACCCTCTTTGCCATCAGTCGGGGCCATCCCCTTCTACCAACAATTCATAGGATTTTCATAGCACAATTTAGGAATTGTGACAATTCTGACATCTGGCAGAAATGGTGTAGGGCAGCGATGGCTAACCTTTTTGCCATTGCGTGCCAAAAGCGGGGGTCGCGCGGGGGGGGGTGTCACGCGTGCGTGCGCCCACACCCATAATATCTTTCTTGGAGCCTGGGGAGGGTGAAAACAGCCTCCCTCCCCCCCCCCCCGGAGGCTCTCTGGAGGTCGGAAACAACCGGTTTCCCAACTTCCAGTGAGATCAGAAGGCCTGTTTTTCGCCCTCCCCAGGCTCCAGAGCCTTTCTAGGAGCCTGGGGAGGGCAAAAGTGGCCTCCCCACCACCCCCTGGAGGCCGGAAACAGCCTATTTCCCAACTTCCGGTGGGTCCAAAAATTAGCTGGCTGGCGCACACACGCGTGCTGGAGCTGAGCTAGGGCAATGCTCGCGTGCCCACCGATATGGCTCCGCGTGCCACCTGTGTCACGCGTGCCATAGGTTCGCCATCACTGGTGTAGGGTCTCCAGCTTGGGCAGGGGGTTGGACTACATGACCTACAAGGTCCCTTCCAACCCTGTTAATCTTTTAGTCTGTAGTTCAGTGAAGAGAAGGACCAGGGGAGACAGGAGAGCATCTTCCAATATTTGAGGGGCTGCCCCAGAGAGGAGGAAGGGGGCCAAGCTATTTTCCAAAGCACCTTTGAATGCCAGACAAGGAATAAAATGGATGGAAACGGACCAAGGAGAGATTCAACCTGGAAATAAGGAGGAATTTCCTGACAGGGAGAACAATCAACCCATGGAACAAAAGTTGCCTTCGGAAGTTGTGGGAGCTTCATCTCTGGAAGCTTTCAAGAAGAGATTGGACTGCCATCGGTCAGAAATGGTGTAGGGTCTCCTGCTTGGGTGGGGGGTTGGACTAGATGACCTACAAGGTCCCTTCCAGCTCTGTTCGTCTCTTAAAAGTTAACCGCTCACAACGAAGCCTCAGAATAAAATATCGGGAATATTTTGGGCGGATTCGTTGACTCCCACAGACCCAGAGCTTTCGGAATTGTCACCCCAATCCTTGTTTGTTTCCACGGCAGGAGAAGATCACGGCTAGAGGAAACCACGTGGTACGTAGAGCCATCCGGTTCCCCTATTCACTCGCAGCTCCATTCTCAGCACAGCCAGAACGGTGAGTTTCTTTCCCCACCTTTTGATCTGTTTCACTGCAATTACAAGTAGTCCTCGACTTACAACCGTTCCGGTTAGGGACCGTTCCAAGTTACAACAACAACCCTGAAAAATAGCGACTTATGACCATTTTTTTCACACTTACGACCATTGCAGCATTCCCCCCCCCCCATCCCATGGCCACGCGACTGAAAGTCAGACATTAGCAAGTCGGATTCGTAGTTATGACGGTCGCAGCGTCCCGGGGGTGTATGTGTCACGTGATCCCCATTTGCGACCTCCTGACAAGCCAAGTCAATTGGAAAGCCAGATTCACTTAACAACGGTGTTAGTTAATTTAACAATTGCACTGGTTCGCTTAACAACCGTGGCAAGAGAGCTCGTAAAAGGGGGGGCAAGGCTCGCTTAACAACTGCCTCTCTTAGCAACAGAAATTTGGGGCTCCGTTGTCGTAAATCGAGATCTCCCTTGTGCTTCCTAAAGAGACAATATAAAAATGCCCTAATAGTCATTTTTAATTATTATATTGCAATGTAAGCTCTATTCCAAGCCAAAAATTAGCATTTCTCCGTTTTAAAAATAAGACAGAACGTCTTTATTTTTCCTCCTTCCCTCCTCTTTATCTTTTCTTTTATGCTGTGCCTTTTTCTAGATATTAAAAAGAGCTTCCTAATCTAGTTTGTTCATTCTGGAAGCCCCTCAGCCTAAAAAGCAAAGTTAAACGTTTTAGAAACAGACCCCAATCTATAGGCTAACGAGAGGAAACCCAATCCAATCTGGGTTTTAATTTGAGTTTAATTTAAATTACCGCTTATTATTTTTTTCTCTCTGTCTCGTCCTTCCAGGCGATGTTTCCGTCAACTCTACAGAAACTGAGGACCAGACACTGGAAAGGCCGAATGGGCCCCGACTCATCCAGAGGGTTCTACTCCGAGGTTCAGCCTTGCTGGCATCCCTGGGCTTGGGCCGCGAGTTGCCGGTCCCCTCTCCGGAGGGGCCCGTGGAAGGGCCAACTTCTAGGAAGCCGTCTCCCCAAAAAGACCCCACTCCTGCTCTCCAGGTGGAGCCCTGCAAGGATGAGGCTGCCACCGATCTCCTCATTGACCTGGCCTCGGTGGGGGACAGGACTGCCTTGCCCCCCCTCTGGATACGAGAGTCACCCAGGGTGCCACAGGTTGCGGAAGGCCGGATCCCCAAGACCCAAAAGTGGGGTGAGTGGCAGCAGTCCATCCATCTTAAAGCATGCTGGATGGGGGATTCTGGGAGTTGAAATCCACCCATCTTAAAGCATGCTGGATGGGGGATTCTGGGAGTTGATGTCCACCCATCTTAAAGCATGCTGGATGGGGGATTCTGGGAGTTGAAATCCACCCAACTTAAAGCAACCTGGCTGGGGGATTCTGGGAGTTGAAGTCCACCTATCTTAAAGCAACCTGGCTGGGGGATTCTGGGAGTTGAAGTCCATCTATCTTAAAGCATGCTGGCTGGGGGATTCTGGGAGTTGAAGTTCACCTATCTGTAGCTTAGATGTACCCGAATGTCTTCCCTAGATCAACTGCAGCTTTGCTCTTCCTCTCTTTCCGCAGATGGCGCTTTCCCGTCTCCCTCCTCCCCCCGCAGCCCCCGTTCCCCCCGCCCCTCCCTTCACCCCACCCTCATTTCCCGCCCCCGGCCTTCCCCTATCCGCAGCCGGATCGACCCCTGGAGCTTCGTGTCGTCGGGATCTCGGGCCTCGCCAGCGGTCACCCCAGTCCAGTCCCCACGCCTGGGGCTACGTCAGCTCAAACCACTCGGTCCCGAAAGCACCAATCCTTTCGGGGCGCCCACTTCAGATCCCTTCGCCTGGGTGGACTTTCCGGCACCCGCCGACCCTTTTCTCGGGACCCCCACGCGGGCAGCCCCAGAGACACTCAGCCCCGCGGTTTGCTGGACCTCCAGACCACTGCCAACTCCACAAGAGGATTTGCTAGCCTCGTCCTGGTGGGGGGAGACCTGCCCCCCAGGAAGCACGATCCACAAATGACCAGCGACGCCCTGTTTCCAGAAATACGCCTGCCAGGCTTCACATGACGGGACCCTGGCCTAAAATCTGAGGACCACAGACTGCTGTCCTACAGGGGAAGGACATTTAAAAAAAACCAAACCAAACCTGGAAGCTCGGTGGTGACACACAAAGAGGAGCAAACTTCCTCCCCACATCTCCGCTATGCAATGAACACTTAAGCTGGCTTGCCTTGTGGTGCCCTTTTCCCGTCGCCATCCTGGTTCCTCCTTACAGGCAGCTATCTGGGTTCTCGCCTCTGCTCCCTTCCCCTCCCCCCACGCCAGTGGGTCTTCCCCATTTCAGGGTGGGTGGGTGGGTGGGGAAAACGACACCGGGATCGAGACCCCCACCCCCCCTCTCACGGTCCTGGTTAGCTTTCCATTCCCTCCCATTCACCCACCCCGAAAAGAAATTTCCAGCCAATCGAGGCCTTTGCCCAAAATGTGCCTTGTTTTGCACACCAAGAGAGCCAAGGACAAAAGGGGCTGGGGAACAAATGGTGGGGAGGGAGGGGGGTCCGTGCAGCCCCCTCCTCAGCCCTCGTCTTGAGGCCAAAGCGAAAAAGCAGAGGAAATTCCCGCACGACCCAAGGCACTCCCAAAGCACTTTGTGTGTGCAATTCTACTGTGTCTTTTTTTTCCCCCCCTACTTGAAATTATTCACACGTGTGCCGGGCTCCCTCCGCTCTGACTCCCTGCTCCGTATGTCCACGCACACACTCCCGTGAGCAAAGGGTGGGGTGGGGGGGAGCCAACTGTGTTCAGGACCGTCCCAGCACCGGGACGGGCCGAGCCTGTGAAACGAGACCAAATAAACCTCTCGATATTGCCATTCTGCGCACGTGTCTGTTTGGGCGTTCGGATCGGCGACACAAAAAAAAATGGGGGAACGGAGGTGATTGCACATCATTGCGCGTGGAGTTGGGTGGCATCTACAGTAGTGGCCCAAATTGTGGGAAACCTTTTGGGGAAAGTGTATTTTTGAGGTTTGATGGCTAAGAACGCCGCTTTTTTTCCGGGAGTTTCAAGATAATCCTATTCCACTGCTGGAATGGCCTGGGAAGAGCCCAGACCTTCTTCACGCAATTGAAAATCTAGGGAGCCGACTAAAGAAACTTTGTTAGTCAGAAGCGACCCAGCAATCAAACCCAGTTAATAGAAGCCATCATTCAATCTTGGTTTCATATGATAACAGCTGCAGAACTAAAAGACTTGGTTCCCTCCATGGGAAGATGTCGTAAGGCCGTCATTCATGCTAAAGGCTACCCAACTAAGGATTAACTGACATGGTGATAATTTTTTTCCCCAATTTTTTTAATTTTATAAACAAACACACAATATATAATCAGTTTTTCAGTGCATCACCTAGGTGTTTCTTCAGTGGCTTCTTATTATTATTATTGCTTCCTCCTATCTTCATCCTTCCTTAAAATTTTCCATTCCTTTGTCATAACATTCTCCCCACAATTCATTTATTATAACATTCTCTTATTTACTATTAATGCATTTATCTACATCTCTTCTCTAACCCATGGTAAAATTGTCTCCATAACTTAAAATATTCAGTATCCTCTCTTTCTTTAATTATCAAAGTCAATCTATTCATTTCCGCACAGTCTAAAATTTTCTTATTTATCTATTTATTTATTAGTCCAATTTATATGCCGTCCTTCTCCGTAGGCTCAGGACGGCTTACAATACATTATAGCAATAGCCTGCATACTTTTTTATATATACCTGCTTATTAGGGCTTTCGAGGGGGCCCTAAGCGGTGTTGTTCTACACAAAGTTGGCTTGTTGCCCCCACAATCCGGGTGCTCATTTTATCTACCTCGAAAGGATGGAAGGCTGAGTCAACCTTGAGCCTGGTGAGATTCGAACTCGCACTAATTGCAGGCAGCTGGCAGCTAAATGCTTGATTACTTCCCCTTCTGAAGGGATTTTCTCTGCTTTCCATCTTTGCGCAAAAAACTATCCTCACTGCAGTTATTACATGTATAATCAAATACATATTTTCTTTACTAATTTTCTCTGGTAGGATACCCAATAGGAACAGCTCTGGTTTTAAACCAATACGTTGTTGAAGCATTTCTTCTAACCACGTTTTAATTCTACTTCAGTAGTTTCCATGGGAAGACAACGTATGGCCGTCATTCATGCTAAAGGTTACCCAACTAAGGATTAACTGACAGGGTGATGATTTTTGTATATCTTGTTTTTTTTCTACGCGTTTCCCTTTTCTTCTTTATACCGTAACTGCTATTCTAATAGCAAATCCTTCATAAAAGTTATTGCATGACATTCTTGATGAAATTACCTTTCCATTGATATATAATTTTATGGCACTACTCCAAAACAAAAAAGTGGTGTTATTAGCTAAGTTTTAGAAAATACAGTTTTCCCAAAAGGTTTCCACAATTTTGGCCACTACTGTTGTTTCAAAGCCACATTGCGCTTATTCCAGCCTCCACGTACACAGGTAGTCCTCAAACTTGCAACAGACTTCATTGAGTGACCGTTCCAAGTTACAACGGCACTGGGGGGAAAAAAGGGACTTACGGCCGTTTTGCACCCTTACAACTTTTGCAGCTTCTCACGTGATCACAATTCGGAGGCTTGGCAACGGCGTCCTACTTAAAACCGTTGCTGTGTCCCGAGGTCACGTGATTTCCCCTTTTTGCAACCTTCGGACGAGCCACGTCGATGGGGGGAGCCACTTAACGACCCAGGTGAACGACTTATCAAACTGCAGGGGTTCGCTTAGCGACGGTGGCAAGAAAGGTCGTAAAATGGGGCAACGACTCGCTTAACCAATGTCCCGCTTCACTACAGAAACGTTGGGCTCCCTTGTCGTAATTCAAGGACTTATGGGCAAACGTGAGGGACTAGCTCCTTTATCCGCAGTGAATCATGTCTGAAAAGGCAGAGTTAGGAAAATGAGATTTTTGTTGCTTAAAGCGAAGCCGTTTGTTAACTTTGTCCCATTTGATTTTCTGCCTTTTTTTTTTGTTTTGTTTTGCCCTGGTTCTTAAGTGAATCGTGCGGTTCATTTAACGTCTCCTCTGAGGCTGTGAATCCATTTGCAAAAATGGGGGAAGGGGAATCCCTGACTTTCGCGGGGGGGGGGGGGGGCAGGTTTGCCCTCCTCTGCTTAAACTAAAGCATTGCAATACGTTGAAATTTGCTGCTCACGTGCCTTCCTACCACGAGCGAGTAAAGGAAAGGATATGGTTACAAAGTGATAAGGCATTTTTTTTCCTAATTTATTCAGCTTTTGTGTGCTGCACGGCAGCTGGTTATCTTCCTCTTAGCCAACTTTCCAGGATGTCATGATAGGTCCCCAAAATGTTTTCTCCAAAGGAAGAAGAGCAACAAAAAGGATGAGGGGACTGGAGGCTAAAACATAGGATAAACAGTTGCAGGAACTGGGCATGTCTAGTTTAATGGAAAGAAGGACTAGGGGAGACATGATAGCAGTCTTCCAATATCTCTGGGGCTGCCACAAAGAAGAGGGACTCAAGCTATTTTCCAAAGCACCTGATTTTGCACCCCCAAAGCAACGAAACCACCCAGAATACATTTTGGGTACCTTCCCTGAGCCGTGTGTGGAGAGAATGCATAGCTGAGCAGCTTAACATATTTGCAAGGAAATGAAACAATTCATTCATTGACGAGAGAAAGTTCCTATAAATACATAATATTATTCTGATCCTGGATGTTAAATTGGCTACCGAGTTGTGAGCTGACATCGAATTTGCGAGATAAGTTACAGTTTAGTAAAAAAATAAAAAAAAAAATGACTTCTGTCCAGACAGGAAGGATGTGGCTGGCCTACCTGATAGGGTCGTTGTAGAAAGTTAACAGGAAGGTAGCCTTTGGCAAAGCAGGAACAGCAGGGGGCAGCATTTAGCTGCCAGTGGCTATTTGAGAAAAAGGAAATAAGTCTGGGCCCTGCGAATACAGATAGTCCTCGACTTACGACCAGAATTGAACAGACAGAACATTTCTGTTGCTAAGTGAGACGGTCGTTGAGTGAGTTTTGCCCCATTTTGTGACCTTTCCTGCCACCATGGTTAAGTGAATCCCTGCAGTTCTTCACATGGTTGTTAATGAATCTGTCTTCCCCGTGGAAGGTCAGAAGGTCGCAAAAGGGGGATCTTGGGACACTTGCGACCGTCATAAATATGAGTCAGCTACCAAGCCTCTGAATTTTGACGACGTGTCCACGGGGACGCTGCAAGGGTCGTTAAGTGAGAAAGAACGGCCCTAAGTCACTTTTTTCGGTGCCGTCGTAACTTCGGTCACTAAACAAAGTGTGGTAAGTCGAGGACTGCCTGTAGGTGGGATGGGAGGCCACTAGGAAATCACTCCTTTCAGACGAGAGTCTACATCGAACTGTAGATCACATCATGGCCAGCTGGTCCAATTTCTCATTTCTTTCAGATGCCCCCTTCAATGGTTAGATGGCCAAGACATCGGTATCTGAATACAGGTTTTTTTTTTAAAAAAAAAACTTTCATATTTTACTGTGTTTTTAATTGAGGTGAAATATTAATATACTTTGTAAGTCCATGTATGTTATGCTATGTCACTTTACAAAGCTGTAGTAGGACCCCAGCTGGAATACTGCGTCTAGTTTTGGTCGCCACATTACAAAAAAAAAAAAAAAGATGTTGAAACTTCGGAAAAAGTGCAGAGAAAAGCAACTAAGACGATTAAAGGCCTGGAGAGTAAAACATAGGAAGGACGGCTGCAGGATTTGGGTTTGGCTAGTCTAGAGCAGGGGTCAGCAGCCTGTGGCTCTAGAGACGCATGTGGTTCTTTCACCCCTCTGCTGCGGCTCCGTCACTCAAAATATGCGTCACAACCGCCAATGTGCGACACCCGCCGGCACGCGGTTTATTGAGCTTTTCAACCACGGATAAATCCAAGAAAAGAAAAGTTTCAGAAGAAAACAGAACGTTTAATTCGACGACATATGGTAGTTTTGTGGCCGTTCAAGAAATAGTCAGGCACGGGAAGTGATTTTGTGGCTCCCGGTTTTTTCTTTTCTGTGGGAAACAGGTCCAAATGGCTCTTTCAGTGTTTAAAGTTGCAGACCCCTGCTCTAGAGAAAAGAAGAATTGTGGGGGGAACAAACAATAGAAGTGTTCCAGTATTTAACGGGCTGCCACAAAGAAGAGGGGGGGAGGTTGTCAAATTATTTCCCAAAACACCAGAAAGCACAACAAGAAGCAACGGATGGAAACTCATCAAGGAGAGAAGCAACTTGGAATCAAGGAGAAACTTCCTAATTGAGAACAATTCACCAGTGGAACAACTTGCCACCAGAAGTTGGGGGCGCTCCATCCCTGGAGGTTTTTTTAAGAAGAGATTGGACAGCCATTGGTCTGAAAGGGCAGAGGGTCTCCTGCTTTGCAAGAATTGGGGGTGTGGGTGGACTAGAAGACCTCCAAGGTCCCTTTGAACTCTTGATATTCTATGTTCTGCTGCTTGACACGCTAAATAAATAAATAAATATGTCGGACACGTTAAGGACACATCAGCAAAGTCCCCAATTGGACTGAAGTCATAGAAACGAGACTGGTTTGGCACATTATGTACAGGAAGAAAAATGGTATTTTGGGCGAGACGGTTCACTCAGTGGCTTGGTCCAATGGGCAGCTTGCTTTGCAACCCGGAGATGGACAGGTTATAGAGAAACAGCCTGTCCGTCTTGCTTTCCTCCCCATCCAACAACAGGCCTGCAAGGTAGGCCGGCCCATGCGAACAACATCCCCAGGCCAGGCTTTTCTTTCCAGCTGGGACCCCAAAGGAGTGGGGGCCCCTGGGAGCTTCCAGTGGCGTGATTTCCCAGTGGCCTCCCATCCCCACCTACAGGGACTCCAAAGTCGGGCGAGAGCCTCCAGTGGCAGGACCGTTTCCATCTTAAAAGATTTTCTTAGTGGCCTCCCATCCCTACGGGGACCCTGAAGAGGGGTGGGTGAGAGCCTACAGCGGCGGGAGCATTCCCCTCTGAAACGCGTGATTTCTTAGTGGCCTCCCATCCCACCTACAGGGACCCCAAAAGGGCAGGTGTGTCTCAAAGGCGTGATCTCCTAGTGGTCTCCCATCCAACCTACAGGGACCCTAAAGGACCAGCCGTAGAGCCTCCACGGGCAGGACCATTCCCATCTTAAAAGGCGCGATATCCCGGTGGCCTCCCATCCCACCTACAGGGACCCCAAAAGGGCGGGCATGTCTCAAAGGCATAATCTCCTAGTGGTCTCCCATCCAACCTACAGGGACCCCAAAGGGCCAGTCGTAGAGCCTCCAGCGGCAGGACCATTCCCCTCTGAAAGGCGTGATTTCCTAGTTGCCTCCCATCCCACCTACGGGGACCATGAAGGGCAGGCAAGAGCCTCCAGCGGCAGGACCATTTCCCTCTGAAAGGCGTGATTTCCTAGTGGCCTCCCATCCCACCTACAGGGACCTTAAAAGGGC
>WNWU01000097.1:1140026-1153801 GCA_012654045.1 Ptyas mucosa
TTAAAATGAAGATTCTAGTCCTCAGGGTAATGACTGAAAGACTTTTTTTAAAAAAAGAAAAACACCTGTCATTTGCATTGCCTCGTTTTGGCGATGTGATAAGCAGAATTCTTTCTTTTTTTTCCCTTTTAGATATACTGTATATACTCGAGTATAAGCCTAGTTTTTCAGCACATTTTTAATGCTGAAAAAAGCTCCCCTCGGCTTATATTCGACTGAGGCAAAAATGCCTTTTTTCCTGCAACCCATTTTGGCTTCCAGGGGCTGCAGGGAGGCTTGCTAAGGCCAAAATGGGGCATGGGGGGGTGCAGCGCCCCCCGTGCCCCGTTTTGGCTTCCAGGGGCTGCAGGGAGGCTTGCTAAGGCCAAAAAGAAAGAGAGAGAAGAAAGAAAGAGACAAAGAAAGAAAGAAAGAAAGAAAGAAAGGGGAAAAAAGGAAAGGGAGAGAGAGAGAGAGAGAGAGAATGCAGGTATCTCTTAACAGAGGCTTGAACTTGCCTGAAATTAGATCAAGCCCTACATCACTTAATCCAATGTATCAGATTAAATTGTTATTGAATTATTTTTGATATATATATACTACATTTTCTTGTGTAATTTAATTATAGTGTAGTTTACACTATGCACTTACAGAGCTAGTTTACTGTTTTTCTTTGAAATAAATATTCAAAAACATTTAACCTACTGATGCCTCAATTAATGTAATTTTATTGGTATCTATTTTTATTTTGAAATTTACCAGTAGCTGTTGCATTTCCCACCCTAGGCTTATATTCGAGTCAAAAAGTTTTCCCAGTTTTTTGTGGTAAAATTAGGTTCCTCGGCTTATATTCGGGTCGGCTTATACACGAGTATATACGATATATATATATTCCTAATCTGGAGAAATTATCCATGGGAATCCATGGGAATTGGGCTGGGCTGGGGTCACGCAGAGTTCTAGCAATTCGGCTGTGAAATGAAATTGTTTCCTGTCCTGTTAAAAGAGACAGTCCTCCTGGGCATCTCAGTTTTTGCCCAGAAGGGGGAAAAAAACCCAATTCTCTCCATATTTGAACCCGTGATCACAACAAACAGAACCTTGTTCTTCTTTCCACTTCAGCCCAGCGACTACAAAGAGAGGAAGGAAAGTCAACAACAATTGCTCAATTTCCACATGATTTGACAGGGCATCATGAGACGCCCTTCGCCAGAAGCCCGTGTTCTCAGACCTCACAAGGGCAAGAAACTTTCCGGGTTTGAAAAAAAAAACTGGATTTCTCAAGAACCTGAAGAGATTTTGAGCTTCCGAGGTGCCATTTCTGCAAATACTTTTTACAAAAAGACCTGGCCTGGAGGGAGATTTCTCATTCGGTGTTTGAACATGTTGTGTAAAAGCCAGAAGAGAAATTTTGAAATTTTGAATTTGGGAGACTGCAGCCTGACCAACACAGAGGGTTGGACTAAATGATCTCTAAGTACACAGGAAGTCTTAGGATGGCATTTGGGACCAGAATTTCAGTTGCTAAGCAAGTTTGTTTTACTATAAAGTGAGGTAGTGATGCACACTCAACTTTTTTGGCCAAGAACAGTGGTGAAATCCAAATTTTTTTACTACAGGTTCTGTGGGTGTGGCTTGGTGGGCATGGCAGGGGAAGGATGCTGCAAAACCTCCATTCCCATCCCACTCCTGGGGGAAGGATACTGCAAAATCCCCATTTCCTCCCCACTCCTGGGGGAAGGATACTGCAAAATCCCCATTCCCTCCCTCCTCCTGGGGAAAGGATACTGCAAAATCCCCATTCCCTCCGCATTCCTGGGGGAAGGATATTGCAAAATCTCCATTCCCACCCCACTCCAGGGAAAGAATACTGCAAAATCCCCATTCCCTCCCCCCTCCTGGGGAAAGGATACTGCAAAATCCCCATTCCCTCCACACTCCTGGGGGAAGGATATTGCAAAATCCCTTATTCCCTCCTCACTCTGGGGGAAGGATATTGCAAAATCTCCATTCCCACCCCACTCTGGGGCCAGCCAGAGGTGGTATTTGCCGGTTCTCCGAACTGCTCAAAATTTCCGCTACCGGTTCTCCAGAACCTGTCAGAACCTGCTGGATTTCACCCCTGGCCAAGATACTTAAGCAAAGGTCCTTAAGTGAATCACATGGTGGTTCACGAAAATCATTTCAATGTTACATTCGAAATTAAATTCGTTTTAATGCTAGATTTTGAAACTTCTGTTCAGTTTCATTTTAATTTTTTAAAAAATTTTTAAACGGAAAGTAAATTCAGTGCCATGCTGCGTTTTTAAAGTTTAAATTAAATTCGCCTACATCTTAAATCTTTAACTTTTAATCGAACGTGATCAGATATGTGCTGTGGTGCCTGGCAAATTAATAGCCAAAAAAAAAAAGGGGGGGGGGAACTTTGGATATGAGAAAGCAAAAAGAAAGTTTGTATTCATTTTGTTTTACAATTCCTGTTTTACGAAAGGGCTGGCCTGCCAACTTCCTTCCTGACCAAACTTCCTGGAGTTAATTTTACAGCTGGATTTTTATTTTTATTTTTTTTTTGGAGCTCGATCTTATGGCTCCATGTTTAGATCTTGCAGAAGTGGGTTTTTTTAAAAAAAAACTATTTATATCTAGGTTTTATATTTTTTTACGAAGAACCCAAGATGGCGAATGTACCCAACGTATTTTATTCCTCTCGTTTTCCCCGTAACAACAACAACTGCCCTATGAGGTAGACTGGACTGAGTCAGAGAGAGGGACTGATGCAAAGTCTGGACCCAGCTGGTTTTCATGTCTAAGGCGGGACTAGAACTCACAGCCTCCTGGTGATTGGCCAGGACTAGTTACCCAACTGGTTTTTAATGGTCTGAGGCAGGACTTGAACTCACCGTCATTTGCTGATTGGCCCAAAATCACCCAGCCGTCTTTCATGCCTAAAGCAGAACTAGAACTCACTGTCTCCTGGTCACCCAGCTGGCTTTCGTGGGACTAGAACTCACAGCCTCCTGATGATTGGTCTAGAGTTACCTCACTGGCTTTGATGCCTAAAGCAGAACTAGAACTCACCCTCTCCTGGTGATTGGCCCAAAGTCACCCAGCCGTCTTTCATACCTAAAGCGGAACTAGAACTCCCAGTCTCCTGGTGGTTGTCCCAAAGTCACCCAGCTGGCTTTGATGTCTAAAGCAGAACTAGAACTCCCAGTCTCCTGGTGGTTGTCCCAAAGTCAGCCAGCTGGCTTTGATGTCTAAAGCAGAACTAGAACTCACCCTCTCCTAGTGACTGGCCCAAAGCCACCCAGCCACCTTTCATGCCTAAAGCTGAACTAGAACTCCCAGTCTCCTGGTGATTGACCTAAAGTCATCCAGCCAGTTTTCACGCCTAAGGCAGGACAAGAACTCATCGTCTCCTGGTGATTGGCCCAAAGTCGCCCAGCCATCTGACCCTGCCTAAGGCAGCACTAGAACTCACATCCCCCATTTTCTAGCCTCGTGCTTTCACCCCGAGGCCAAACGCTTACTCTCTCCAAAAGAAACCATCTACTCTCCCCTCATCCTAAGCCAGGGGTCTGCAACCTTAAACACTCAAAGAGCCATTTGGACCTGTTTCCCACAGAAAAGAAAACACCGGGAGCCACAAAAACCCTTCCCGTGCCTAACTACAAAACTAGCATACGTAATTGAACTCAACGTTCTGTTTTCTTCTGAAACTTTTCTTTTCTTGGATTTATCTACGGTTGGCCTACCGGGGGTTGAAAAGCTCAATAAATCGTGTACCGGCGGGTGTCGCACATTGGCGGTTGTGACGCATATTCTGAGCGACAGGGAGCCGCAGCAGTGGGGTGAAAGAGCCACATGCGGCTCCAGAGCCCCAGGTTGCTGACCTCTGTCCTAAGACACTTACTGGAATTTCCTCTTCGTGGTTGCTGTTTTTCAATTCGGAGTCCAGAGGTTGCTCCGGGGAAGGAACGACGGGAGATGCTACAAAAGAAGGAAGCCAAAATTAAGACTTGGCAATTTTTTAATAACATATCCGGCTATTGGTGTGTCCCTTGTGAATCTCACAACACAAACCCCTTTTCCTGAGGCTATTTGCCCTTAACAATATTTATTTCCAACCCCTTGTAGACACCCGGCCAGAACTCACCTGGTTGTTTCGTTGGTCGGATCTTCGTCCCCTCGTTGCAAACATCGTCCTGGATAAAGAAGAAGTAGAAGGCATTGATTCTCAACCCAGAGGGCACTCGATCCCAGCAAACCACAAAGGTAGTCCTCCGCTTACAACTATTCGTTTAGTGACCGTTCAAAGTTACAACGGCACTGGGAAAAAAAGAGACTTTTGGATCGTTATTCACACTTACGACCGTTGCAGCATTGCCACGTTCACGTGCTTGGCGACTGACTCATATTTATGACGGTCACGGGATCCCCTTTTGCGACCTTCTGACAAGCAAAGCCAAGGGGCAAACCAGATTCACTTAGCAACCGGGTTACTAATTTAAGAGCTGCAGTGATTCACTTAACAACCGTGGCAGGAAAGAGTCGTCTCGTGGGGCAAATGGACAAATTTCTCACTTAGCGCTGTAAATTTGGGGCAAAATTGTGTGGCCGTACATCGAGGACCACCTGTACTAACCTCACAACGGCAGTGACTCACTTAACAACTCCGGCGAGGAAGGTCGTAAAACGGGGCAATACTCATTTAACAACTGTCTTGCTTAGCAAATGAAAAGTTTGGGCTCGATTGTGGTCGTAAGTCAAGGAGTACTTGAATAAAAAAAAATCAACAATGCATTAACCCAGTGAGCTCAACCCAACTTTTTTCCCAAACCGCCCTCTGGAAATCACTCACTGCCGTCCGTCGCGGGCTGGATTCCTCCGCCGGTCCGCCCCCTTCCGTCTCGTCCACCGAGAGGGACTCACTCTTCAACCGGGACCGTCGCTTCTTCACCAGGTCTGCGTCACGCATGTGAGTAAAGGCGGATTTTATGGAGTGGGACCGGGGCGGCGCTATGGGGCCTGCGGTGCCCGCCGAGGGGACGTGCTGCACGGGACGCTCCACGCTGCCCCGGGAGGCGAGCCGTTTGAGCCGGGGAGGTGCAACCATCTTCTCGTCCTTACCGATCTTCTCCATGTCCGCCTCGCATTTCCCAGATTCCCCCGGGTCCTGGTTGGAGTCACCCGAGGAGCCGTTGGCCAGTCCTTTCCCATCATGCCTTGGGGCTTCTCCCCCAGAATCCTCCCGTTCGAAAGCTGAAGGGGCACCGTTGATCAACCTGTCGGGTTTGGAGATTTCCGCGAGAAGACGCTGTGAATTTGGGGTGATCTCGTCTGCCAGGTTCTCGTGGGGTTTATAATCCACAGGACCAAGAAATATTGTTTTATTTTCTTCAGGAGCCGCCCCATTTTTGAATTCTGGCCCTACGGAGATGACGCTGCCGGTCGCTCCTGAGCCGTTCGGCTTCACACCCGGCTGCCCCTCCGTCTCCTTGCGGGGGACGGTCTCCGCAACGGCTTTGTTCCCAGAATCCTTTGCCTTGTTTGCCTCTTCAGGCCTTCCAGAATCCTCCGGGACAGCAGAGTCCGCTTCTGCTTTCTGCTTCTCCTCCAATTTTGCTGCTTTCCCAGAATCCCCCTTGGCTTCTAGAATCTTCCCTGGCTTCTCCGCGTTACTTTGCAGATGTTGGGAGTAAAACACAGCCGGATCGACGGATCCCGAGGAATCTGTGTCGAATTTGCCCACTTTGTAAGTAGTCTCGCTACTATGGCTGGCAAACTGTACCACGTTGAGTTCCTGTCCAGTGAAAAATGCCCGGATCTGGCAAAGGTACGTCATCACGATCAACCGATCGGGCACCGTCAAAAAGACCATATCTGCCGGGTCCATTAGGCGGGAGATGCCTAGCGTGGCAAAGCCATCGAAGGCCTGAAAAGAGAAGGAGGGGAAAAAAAAAAGACGTTCAGAACCGACGGCCTCTTTCCCAGCAGGAAAATACAGCTAGTCCTCGACTTACGACCGCAATTGAGCCCAACATTTCCATCGCTAAGTGAGACATTTGTAAATCCTGCCCCATTTTAAGACCTTTCCTGCCACTTGGTTGTTAAGCGAATCGCTGCCCTTGTTAAGTTAGTAGCGCCGTTGTTAAGTGAATCTGGCTTCTCCGTTTGTCGCAAAAGGGGAATCACGTGACCCCGGGTGGTGCCACCGTCATAAATATGAGTCAGTGGCCAAGCATCTGAATTTTGATGACGTAACCACGAGGTTGTACGTGCGAAAAATGGTCACTACCCTTTGTAACTTTGAACGGCCACCAAATGGTAACCACAACTTACAATTGTATTGTAAGTCTAGGACTACCTGTATTACATTATTTTTATTTATTTTTTGATTAAATTAGCATGGCACCCATCTCACTGCCAAGAGACTCTTAATGTCAATGTTATTTAACGCTATCTGTTCTTCCTTAGCAACTGTCCGTTGCTTTCTTCACCCCAAAATGTTTCTCGAGATTCTTCTGTGTGCAAGGACGTCTTGAAAGTCTGCCCATTTTACAGATGGAAGGACTGAGGCTGACAAAGAAGCCAAAATTGCCCATTTTCCCCAAAGATCCATGGATTGTTCATGTTGGAGAGGAACATGGGCCAGTCCTGGGGACTGGGGAAAGCTCGGACGAGGGCTCTGCGCCGGAAGCAGAGAGGGAGCTAGACAGCAGCGAGGCAGAGGAACAGCTGGAGCCTGTTCCCAGCGTGCGCCTGTGCAGAGCTGCCAGAAGACAACAACAATTAAGAAAGCAGGGTCGACTCGGGAGTAAAGCCATAGGAAGGTGATTGGCCCCTCCCATAGGAAACAAAAGAGAAGCGAACAGGGAGGGGGGCTTTTGCAGGGAACAATTCGTTTGTTCGTTCGTTTCACGAGTGGGAAGATCTGTCCGTGAATCCCAGAGATTCTGTGCCCCGTTTTGCCTCGCACTGCAATTTGGAAACTATTGACATGGCAGCTTTCCAAGCGAGATAAGGTCTGTGTTGATAAGTATTCCTTTGAAAGACTGTTTGTCAGGCCTTTCTGACTGCGAATGAAAGGAATTCACAGTCGTGTAAATAAAAAGGGTTTTACCGGTTTTGAATGATTTTTGGCCACCGGAAAAACTCAGGGAGGAACCAGCATCTTTCACAACCGCCTGACAAAGTGGTGTAGCGAGTTCAAAAACCAACTCACCAATTTATTGTTCTCTTTGATGTCGAGGGGATCCAGAGCTTCGTAGTTGCTGAAGACGAAAGAAAAGAGGGAAAAAATGTGATTATTGTTGTAAATATCCTCAAATCATTCATTTCTACTGGGTTTTACTTAACAACCAGGAAATGATTCGATTAAGAACTGGGTTTCTAACTTATCCACAGAAGTGATTCGCTTAACACCCAGGTTTCTAACTTATCAACGGAAGTGATTCGCTTAACAGCCAGGTTTCTAACTTATCAGCTGAAGTGATTCACTTAACAACCGAGGCAAGAAAGGTTGTAAAACGGGGCTAAACTCACTGAATGAATGCCTCGCTTAGCCACAGAAATCTGGGGTTTTAATTGTGGTCATACGCCGAGGACTACCTGAAATCTAATACTGATTGCAGATCAGCATCTCGGTTTGATAAAGGGTGCGTTTTCCTGCCACAACTCACATCTGTTCCGGATGGAAGTGGTGCAGAATGGCACAGAAAGCCAGACCGTTGCGCCAGGACGTGGTGAAATTGGTCACACGGACCCCCCGATGGCCGGCCGTCACTTCCTGGCACCATTGTAGCAGGCAATGGCTGGAGTTCACCAGGGTGGGGCTGTTGAGCGACTCGGCCTGAGAGGAGGAAGAAGCCAAAATTAAAAGAGGATTTGTGAGCTCAGGGAGCAAAATTCCCAATGCTGCTGAGGGGTGGCATTTTTTTTTTGAAAAAAAAATGAAGTACAGGTAATCCTCGACTTACGACCATTCGTTTAGTGACCGAAGTTACAACGGGGGACTGAAAATAGCAACTTATGAATGTTCTCATTTATGACCGTTGTGGCGTTTCCCCCCCACGGGATCAAAATTCAGATGCTTTGCCACTGACTCGTATTTTTGATGGTTGCAGACACACGATCCCTTTTTGCAACCTTCTGACAAGCCAAGTCAATGTGGGAAGCCGGATTCACTTTGCAAGCATGTGACTTACTTAACAACTGAGGCAAGAAAGGTCATAAAACGGGCCAAAATTCACTTAACAAACATCTTCACTTAGCAACGTCATTTTTTTGGCTCAACTGTGGTCGTAAGGCGAGGACTAGATGCATTTCGCCCCACCCAGCTGTAACTTATAAAACACCCAAATATGTAGCCCTCAACTTATAACCACAATCAGGAACAGAATTTAAACTAAACCATGCGGTCGTTAAGGGAGTCATCATCCAATTTTCCAACCGCTTTGACAGCAGTCGTTCCGTGAAAGGCACGGTTGTTAAGTGAATCATGGGGGGGGGGGTCACTAAGCGAATCCAACTTTGTCAGAAAGCAGCAGAGGCGATCGCGTTATAACCGCAGAACGCTGTCACTATCTTAAAAATATGCAGGGCAGCTGCCCAGGTCCTAAATTGTGATCCCGGACAAAGTACGATGGTCGTAACGTCGAGGACAGGTCATAAATCACTTTTTTGCAGCTTCAAACCGTTGTTCAACAAACGGTTCGTAAATCAAGGACTACTCGTAATGCTGCCTATAATAATAATGCCAGACCCCAAAATTTCCATGCTTGAAGTAGTTGGACACCAGTCGGCATCTTACTGATAGGAAGCCATCAAAGCAGGAATGGGCTGCTGGGGGTTCGGGAGAACCTCTAGCTAAGATTCTGTGCAGTTTGGAGAACCGCCAAATCCCACTCCTGGCTGGCCCCGCCCATCCCACCCCGCCCCTCCCAGGAGTCCCCCCTCAGCCCCTTTTGGATGCAGGTAAGTGCAAGGTACACGCGGAGGCTCGGGCAGGGCGAAAAACAGGCCTATCGGAAGTTCGGGAAGGCCAGAAACGGAGTCGTTTCCAGCCTCCAGAGCCTGAGGAGGCCGTTTTCGTCCTCCCAGAGGCTCGAGGAAAGCCTCCAGAGCCCGGGGAGGGCAAAAACGCCTCCCCCCTCACCGTGGTGCAGGAGGCCGACTAGGCCACGCCCACCATGGCCACGCCCACCCAGCAACCGGGCAGAGACCCCCTTGCTAAAATTTTTGAAGCCCACCCCTGCATCAAAGAAAGACATTTGGGGGTCTCTGCCCTTTCTCGCACCACCCACCCGCTGCCCTCCCTCCCCTCCTTGTGCCACCGGAGGCACCACCAGCATCGCCGCTGTGCCAGGCAGAAGCCATGCTCAAGAGAAGCATCCAGCGAGGAAAAGAAGGGGACAGACCACGGCCGGCTATACCTGGTCTTTCCCTTCGGGTCCCACATGGGGGGCTTTGCCACAGGATACGGGGCTCAGCACTGGGGCTTCCTGGCAGGGCCCAGCACTCCTACAGGGACCTGGGGCAGGCAGGGCAGAATCCTGAGATACAGGCGGGCTGGCGGTGCGGGGCACAAGCACTTCTGTCTCCGTGGGTCTCTGGGTCAAAGGACTCTCTAGGCTTTCTTCTTCGTGGTCTGGCAGACTTTGGCTGGGGGGGACATTCCGGGAAGACTGTGCGGGATCGCCACTCCAAGGTGACCCTAAGCCACAAGCCTCTGGACTGTCCGGCCGTGTTTGGCCCAAAGCCTCGGGGCTCCCATTCAGACGGACATTGGGTTCCTCCAGCGTAGCATCTTCCAGAGCTTCTTCTGAAAGTTTCTTTCGGCCATCATCCTGGCCTCCATCCTCTCCTTCCTCGGTCATGGTACACTCCGTTTCAGCCGTCTGCTCGACGGCCTGTCCGGAGAGTCCGCTTCCTTCTGCATCCCTCTTCTCCTCGGTTCCCTCGTCCTCACTTTCCAACCTCGGGCGCTTTGGCTCTTCTAGAGGGCTTTGGGGTGCCCCCTCTGCAACTCCCAGGTCCTTCCTCTTACCTTCCTCCAGGTCGGGCACAGCAGAAGGAGGGAAACGGGGTACGTCCCACAGGAACTCCCCGGCCATGTCTTCCCTACCCATCTTCAACGGCGAAGAAAGGACCTCTGATCCGGGCCTGCTTTTCTCGTCCTCCATCATCAGTTGTCCGTCCTGCGAAGACGAAGACGCAGGAGAAAGTTTGCCGTGAGGGACGTCAACTCTCGGGGAGCTCCGGTCTGCCTCATCCACAATCCGGTGCGCCTCTTCTGCAGGAAGGGTTTCTACAGCAGGCGCGAAGTGTTCGTCTCCTCTCCAGTTCTCCTGCCTTTCAGCCTCACCCTTCTCCTCCTCCTCCTCCGCCTCCTCTTCCTTCTCAGCTGGTAACTCCGAAGCCCCTGCCTCACTGCCCCCCCACCTGTCTTGGGCCAGCTCATCTTTCTCCGTGACCGTCTTCGCATCTTCCGCCAGTTCTGAGGGAACGCTGTCGCTTGAGGTTTCCAGAACGGCGGTCAACGCCGTTCCTTCTTCCGCACCATCCTGCACTTCGCCAGCCGTCGCTGGCCGAAAATCCCACGGCGCCGGCGAGGGACCCCCAAGAGAAGGAGACAGCGCCAGGTACGCGGCGTCTGAAGACAATCCTCGGGAATCCGACCCGCGGTTGAGGACAACAGGATCGTGTTGGGTGAGGGCTGCGTCCTCCATAAAATACATCACCACGGGGTTTCCGGATGGGGACGGCAAAGGAGCTGCTTCGTTGAGACTCTCGTATCCGGGTTTTTCCAGGGGTGGGTTACCCAGGATAACGGGCGTGGGAAGAGGAACGAGGTTATCTTCCATCATTGCGAGGGTCTCCACAGCAGGCGTTGGGGGATCCGAGGACCCCGTCGCCTTCCCCAGTTTGCGTTTCCGCCCGGGCGCATCCTTGGATGTAAACGGCGGCGAAAGGAGTCTTTTAACAGATTCCTTTGGCGTGCTTTTTCTCCTGGGGGGCGGAGAAACAGAGCGGTCCTCCCTGGGTTTCCAGATATCAGTCGGCCTGGAGGATGGGGGGAAAAAAGAGAGATTCTGAATTTGGGGTTCCCCCAACGGCAGACTGACTCCTATAGCGAACAAAATATTAAAGAACTTAATTTTCACGGGACTGGAAGGACAGGAGAGAGAGTCTCAGTCCCCAGAATGGTGCTTAATTAAAACAGGAGCTTTTATTCCCGAATTCTACTTCTCCTAGAGGCAATCCAAAGAAAAATTCTTCAAGGCCACGTAGTCCTCGATTTATGACTGGTCACTTAGTGACTTTTTGAAGTTACAACTGATCTCCCTAGGGGCACTCGCGACTTTGTTTTGAACTTCTGATGGTCGCACCCCACATTCATGTGTCCCTATGGCCATCGGACTGGACTTATGACCGTTTGCTTATGACCGTGGTCACACAACTTGTGTTTTATTATGTTTTGACTCCAAAACTGGTAGTGACTTTTGATTGTTTGGCAAAACGGGCAATGAATTTGCTTAATGACCATGGCGCTACTTTTACGACTGCTGCAAAAAAAGGTCCTAAAATTGGGCGACTCGCTTTACGACCATGACGGGCAGGTTCCATTACAGTCCCAATCTCAAGGACTACAACTAGTCCTCGATTTACAACCACCATGGGGGCCAGAATTTAGGTTGCTAAGTGAGACCATTTTTAAGCGAGTTTTGTCCCATTTTACGATTTTTTTTGCCACTCTTGTTAAGTGAATCACTGCAGGGGTTAAATTAGTAAGACGGGCGTTAAGTGAATCTAGCTCCCCCATTGACTTGGCTTGTCAGAAGGTTGCAAAAGGGGATTACGTGACACCGCCCCTCCCCCCCCCCGGACTCTGCGACCGTCATAAATATGAATCAATTGCCAAATGTTTGAATTTTGATCACGTGTCCACGGGGATGCTGCAACGGTCATAAGTGTGAAAAACGCTCGCAAGTCCCCTTTTCCAGTGCCGTTGTAACTTTGAACGGTCACTAAACCAATCGTTGCAAGTCGAGGACTACCTGTACTATAGGAAACCTGAACTTTTTCTCTTTTCCCCCTCCTTCTCATTTTACCCCTGGGTTTATTTTGCTTCAAAGTCTGTGGTGTTTTTTTCTTTTCTGTTTCTTCATTAAAAAGGGGAAAATAACTAGGTTTTTTTCTTTTTACCAGGGGGGTTTGAATCATACAACAATATGTGTTACATTTATATATTGCATAAAATATATGCTCCTTTTTATTTTATTGTTTCTTTTGTTGCTGTGCATCATCTAGAGTCACATAGTTTGAATTGGGCCAGTTTTAAAAATCCAGTTAATGGATGAATGGATGGATGGATGGATGGATGGATGGATGGATGGATGATATGATAACCAGTGATGAAGACATCAGGGTAGAAAGCAGGAGATCCTGAGTTCTAATCCCACCTTGGGCACAATCCCAGCTGGATGGCCTTGGGCCAGCCACTCTCTTTCAGCCCTAAAAAAGAGGCAATGGCAAACCACTTCCAAAAATCTTTGCCCCCCCCAAAAATGTGGGGATTTGTTCAGCCGTCTCCAAGAATTGGGCCTGACTGAATGGGAGCAAAATGGATGGCATAAGATGGCCGCCTTGAACAGGGGGATTGGACTAGAAGACCTCTGAGATCCCTTCCAGCCCTTGGACTCTATGATTCTAACGGTTATTATTAATGGTAGCTATATGCAACTCTTCAACAATCAGAGGCAAATATAAGCAAAAGGGAGTCAGTTCATTTGTCCTAGGCTCGAGGATAAATTCCAGGCTAGGTTTTTGGGTGAAATTAGACAAAACATGAAGCCAAGGAGTGAAACCTCGGGGTGCTTAAAACATCTGGGACAGGGTGCTCTGCTCAACAAAGACACCTCTCTAAAAATTATATTACTGGGAAGGAAGGAAAAACAGAGAAGTGGAAGAGTGAGAAGGAAGGGAAAGGGAGAAGAGGGATGGAAAGGGAGAATTGGTGATAACAGAATAACAGAGTTGGAAGGGACCTCGGAGGCCATCTAGTCCAACCCCCTGCTCAATCCTACACCATTCCACACAAACGGCTGTCCAGTCTCTTCTTAAAAGCCTCCAGTGTTGGAGCATTCACAACTTCTGGTGGCAAGTTGTTCCACTGGTTAATTATTCTCACTGTCAGGAAGTTTCTCCTTAGTTCTAAGTTGCTTCTCTCCTTGGTTAGCTTCCATCCGTTGTTTCTTGTCTTGCCTTCAGCTGCTTTGGAGAACAGGTGGGCCCCCCTCTTCTTCTTTGGGGCAGCCCCTCATATATTGGAAGACTGCAATCAGGTCAACCCCCCTAGTCCTTCTTTTCATTAGACTAGACGTACCGAGGAAAGAATGAAAGATGGAAGGAATGACAGATGGAAAGAAAAAGAGAGAGAGACAGAGAGAGAGAGAGAGAGAAAGAAAGAAAAAGAAAGAAAGAAAGATAGATAGATAGATAGATAGATAGATAGATAGGAGAGGTAGAAAAGAAGGGAGGGAGGGAGGGAGGGAGGAAGGAAAGGAAGGAAGGAAGGAAGGAAAGATAGATAGATAGATAGATAGATAGATAGATAGATAGATAGATAGATAGATAGATAGATATGAGATAGGTAGAAAAGAAGGAAGGAAGGAAGGAAGGAAGGAAGGAAGGAAGGAAGGAAGGAAGGAAGGAAGGAAAGATAGATAGAGATGGATGGATGGATGAATGGATGGATGGATAATGATGACAGATAGATAGATAGTAAAGAAGGA
>WNWU01000097.1:1153811-1164736 GCA_012654045.1 Ptyas mucosa
AGTAAAGAAGGAAGGAAGAAAAGAAGGAAGGAAGGAAGGAAGGAAAGAAAGAAAGAAAGAAAGAAAGGAAAGAAAGAAAGAAGGAAGGAAGGAAGGAAGGAAGGAAGGAAGGAAGGAAAGAAAGAAGGAAAGACAGAAAGAAGGAAAGACAGAAAGAAAGAAAGGAAGGAAGGAAGGAAGGAAGGAAAGAAAGAAAGAAAGAAAGAAAGATGGAAAAAAGGATGAGGCAGGGAGGAAGGGAGTCTTCAGTTCAAGATCCTAAACCAGGAAAATATCAAAAGGAAAATTTACTGCCCTCTCTCGATGTTCTTTTTAAGGTTGAATGTAGCTCAAGGGCAGGCAAGCCAGGCAGTGACTCGGAGACGGCATCCTTCCTCCACCTCCCCCGTCCTTCCGAACTGCAAAACGCCCCCCCTCCCCCCCCCCCCCCAGTGTTCTCACTTCCCATTCCTTCTGCCTGCCAACTTCTCCTTTCCATTCTTGGTGGAACCGACTCAATTCTTCCAAGGCAGGGATGGGTGGGGGTGGGGTAAGGCGAGGAGGCGGTGGAGGTAGAAATTACATCCAGTAAACCTCCTCCATCTCGCCTGCTGCCCCCTCGGTTCCCCGCCCCCCAGCTAAAGAAAGCAGAAGCCAAAGTGGGCAGCTGCTGCCCTGCTTTGTGCTTGTAAGACGGCCAAAATTAAAAAGACCGTCCTTGACCAATGACCTTCCAAGTCCTGCCACCATCCGTGGGATAAACAGAAGCAGGAGGTCCAAGGTGTGGGCTGGCCTCCCCCAACGAGACCCACTGGATAACCTCTGGCGTGCCGTTGAGCCTGCCGCACCCCTCTGCCTCTCATCCCTGCGACGAGATTCCAGCTTCGGCATCGCAAAACCCACTCTCAAAAGAAGGGGTCCTCACCTTGTGTCGACGGCACCAGGTGACGCTGGCCCCGTGCTTTCATGCTCCTCTTCAGCCCCCGCCTGCACCGATGATGCTCGGGAAGTGTCCGGCATGCCGTTCCTGGTCCCCGTCCCTCCTGGGTTGCCATTTGGTGCTGTATGGGAACAGCTCGCCCCGCTGAGCCTCGCATTCCCGGTTTTACACTCCTCACCACTTACGTCAAACACGAGCGTGTCAGGAGCAACAGAAGCAGCCTTTGGCACGGGATGCGGGAAACCTCTGGAGACGTTTCCGCGGGTCTCCAGGGCTGGCTCCGGGACCGCGGCCACGGCTGCGAGAAGGGGCAAAGGTCAGAAGTGGCATGGCTGAGAACAACGGCACTTTTTCATCCATTTTAATTCATTCACCTCCTCCCCACATCCTTTAATTTACCTTCCTTCCGACATGCCTTGGAAGGCGACGGAGAACGGCCAGAGGGGTCTTCCTCCTCCTCAGCCAAGGGGTTCAGATCCCGTGATGTGTCTACATTGGGAGGAGGAGAGGCAGCCATTATGAAGAAAGAAAGAATTGGAGGAAAAAAGGAGGAAGAACCTGAAAAGATGGACTGTCACAAAGGAGAAGATTCAAATTCTATCATCTATTTATCTATCTGTCTGTCTGTCTATCTATTATCCATCATCTCTCTATCATCTATCAATCATCTCTCTATGATCTCTCTCATCAACTATCTATCATCTATCTATCTATCTATTATCTACCATCTGTCTATCATCTCTCCCTCTCTCATCTGTCTGTCTGTCTATCACTTATCTCTATCTATCTATCTATCTATCTATCTATCTATCTATCTATCTATGTATCATCTCTCTATTATCTATCATCTGTCTATCTGTCTATCATCTATCATATCTCTCTCTCTCTCTGGTATCTATCTATCTATCTATCTATCTATCTATCTATCTATCTATCATCCATCATCTCTCTCTCTCTCTCTCATGTCTATAAATCATCTCTCTCTCTATTATCTCTCTCTCTATGTATCATTTTTCATCCATCCATCCATCCATCCATCCATCCATCATCTCCGTCGTCTATCTATATTCCACACAGCATACAAAATAGGAAAAGTTATTCCCACAAAATGCAGAAAGGCACATCAATTCCATAAGAATTCCATAAAAAACCCAAGAATTTGCTGCTGAAAAGTCTGGTTTAAAGGCCTTGTGTTCCGATTCAACATGCCAGCTCTTGGGGTTTCTGTCCAAAGCTTATACAAGAAGTCCTCAACTTACAATTATCCGTTTAGTGACCATTCAAAGTTAAAACAGACTGAAAAAAGTAACATATAACTGTTTTTCACACTTAATGACTGTTGCAACATCAAAATCACGTGATCAAAATTGGGGTGCTGATTCATATTTATAACGGTCAAGTGTCCTGGGTCACATGATCCCCTTTTGCGACGTTTTGACAAGCAAAGTCCATGGGGAAGCCAGATTCACTTAACAACCATGCAACTAACTTAACAAGTGCAGTGATTCAGTTAACAACGGTGGCAAGAAAAGTCATAAAATGGGTCGACAGTCACTTAACGTTTCACGTAGCAACAGAAATCTTGCTCTCAATTATGGTCCTAAGTCGAGGACTACCTGTTAGTGCAAATGGCCACTATGCCAATAGTTACAACCCCCGCTAAACATGCACGATTTTGTCCGGATTATGCAACGCTCGAGCACAGGCCTTGCAAACCTGGGATGGCCTACCTGCGAAAGAATTCATCGCAACGTTTTTGAGGCATCCTGAACAGGGAAGGGAGAGATGGGAAGAGAAAGGAAAAAAGAGGGAAAATTGAGGTGGAAAAATGACCCGTAAACCAATGCCAGAACTGTGGAGTGTGAAAGAAGGCATTTAGCAAAAGACGAGCAGAAGCTGGGACGATTGCAAAAGGGACACTGGGTTAATCTCGTTTTCCGTCAACGTCTCCTCCAATCCCTCTTAAGGGGATCAAAGATAATCCAAGAGAATCACGTGTATGTCATACAGGGTTCAGCACGGGATCATCCTCTCGGGTTATTTTCCAAAGCAAAGGTCGTGTTTCCTGTCTGGGGGACTACCTAGTAAAGGCCGACAAGTCGTTAAGTGAGGATTACTGGCTAATGCTGGCTGAGGAATTCTGGGAGTTGAAGTCCAAACGTTTTAAGGTGGCTAAGACTGAGAAAGTGTTCGGACCTAGGTTTCCCCTAAAAAGCAAGAAGCAGAGTCTTGGTCCCAACAAAACCCCTTTTATTTACACGACTGTGAATTCCTTTCATTCACAGTCAGCAAGGCCAGTCCAAACAGTCTTTCAGAGGAATATTTATCAACACAGACCTTATCTCGCTTGGCAAACTGCCACGTAACTTGTTTCCAAACACAGTACAAGGCCAAACTTGGCACAGAGTCTCTCAGAGTCACGGAACAAACGAATTGTTTCCTGCAAAAGCCATTCGCTCCTCTTTTGTTTCCTATGGGAGGGGCCAATCACCTCCAAGGTGTGGCTTTACTCCCAAGTCGACCCTGCTTTCTTACTTGTTCTTGTCTTCTGGCAGCTCTGCGCATGCGCCCGCTGGGAACAGGCTCCAGCTGTTCCTCTGCCTCACTGCTGTCTAGCTCCCTCTCTGCCTCCAATGCCCGCCCAGGACCGGCCTATGTTCCTCCCCAACCTCCTCACTGTCCGACCCTGTTGCCAGCTCCGCTGGCGGGCCACGACACAAACGACAAATCAGGGAGAAGGGAAATATCAGGGCTGGAAGGAGACCCCCTCCCCACCTTGAGAGGATGCCGTATGGCCCACCGCATCCTCCGCCCGGCCGTGTTTCAAGGTTTCGTCCATCTCCTCGTCGCTTTCGGGAAAATCCTCCAAATTGCCTATGTCGGATGGCTTGAAGCTCATTAAACTGGCCAGGCTTTGCATGTCATCATCCCTGGGGGGAAGAGAAGGAGTCAGTCCTAAGAACCAGACCCAGCATTGTTTTTTGGTTTTTTTTACCCCCTTCTCCCCTCCCTTGGGATAAACCCAGCATGGTTGGATTCCCAAAACATCCTAGAGCAGGCTTCACACAGGACGGGATAAAAGCAGTGTTATTCGGAAGCTTTTTTTGGTTCAGTTCTTAGGGTGGTTAATTTAATGGAATTAATTTGTGCGTTTCCCTCCGGTGTGTTGTGGGAATTCAGTATCTATCTATCTATCTATCTATCTATCTATCTATCTATCTATCTATCATCTCTGTCAGTCAGTCGGTCAGTCGGTCAGTCTGTCTGTCTGTCTATCTGCAGTATCCATCCATCCATGCATCCATTCATTGTATCTATCTATCCATCCATCATCTCTCTCTCTCTCTCTCTCTCTCTCTCTCTCTTTCTCATCCTATCCTATCCTATCCTATCCTATCCTATCCTATCCATTAATATTCTGCCTTTATTATTTTGGCAAATAACTCAAAGCAGTGAACATATCCAATGCTTTTTCTTCCTCCTATTTTTCCACAACAGCCGCCCTGTGAGGTGGGTTGGCTGAGAGAGGGACACTGGCCTAAAGTCACACAGCTGGCTTTCATGACTAAGGTGGGACTAGAACTCACCGTCTCCTGGTGATTGGCCCAGCTGGCTTTCATGCTAAAGGGGGACTAGAACTCACAATCTCCCACTTTCCAGCCTGATGCCTTAACCACTAGACCAAAACTCTTTTTCTTTTTCTCTTTCTTTTTCTCCTTTCCTTTCCTTTCCTTTCCCCCCCCCCCTCCCTCCCCCTCTCCCCTCTCCTCTCCTCTCCTCTCCTCTCCTCTCCTCTCCCCTCTCTCTCTCCCTCTCTCTCTCTCTCTCTCTCTCTCTCTCACACACACACACACACACACACACACACACACACAGAGGTAGTCCTTGACTTTCAACCATTCATTTTGCGATTCTTGGAAGTTACTTTAGCACTGAAAAAAGTGTCTTTATGACCATTTCAGCATCCCGACGATCAAAATTCGGACACTTGGCAACTGACTCATATTTATGACGATTGCAGTATCCCCAGGCTCATGCGATCCCCTTTTACGACCTTCTGACAAGCCACGTCCATGAGGAAGCCAGATTCACCTAACAACCGTATGACTAACTGAACCACTAAACTGATTCACTTAACAACCGGGGCAGGAAAGGGCGTAAAATTGCTTAGCGCATTGTAAGCCGCCCTGAGTCTCTGGAGAAGGGCGGCATATAAATCAAATTTAAAAAAAAAAAAATGATGCAAAACCCACTTCACCACTGTCTCGCTTAAGCAACAGAAATTTGGGGCTCAGCTGTGGCCGTAAGCCGAGGACTACCTATACACAAAAGGAGAATAAAGGTCCCAGTTTCTAAGAAGGGGTTTTCCCTGCTCCGGGACTACTCACGTGGCTTTTCCCTCGTGCAAGAAGACGCACGAGAGAGTGAGCTGGAGGGAGGCGGCCACGACTTTCACCGACTTGGGCTTCAGCTTCAGCTTCAAGTCCACCTGGTTGGGCATCTGGCTAGCGAAGCGCTTGAGGTTCACGTCGACCGAGGCAAGGACCTTACGTTGCCCCTTTGATTCCTGTGACGAGAGTTGCAAATTTTTAATTTGTAAATTCCTCTCTCGCCCGCCCGTTTTTCACTGCACCCCGGGTCACCGTTCGAACACAAGACTGAAATCTCCCACACACACACCCCCCAACGGTTATAAAAGCAGAAATCACTCCCCGTCAAGGCCGGTTCGAAACGAATATTAAGCTGTTAAATGGATGTCTAAATAAGCTTTCTGAGGAAGGCTTTAAAATCCATCGAATTTGTGTGAAAAAGTCAGGAAGAAGAGGATTTCCAGTGGCAGGGAGTTCCACAGTTTGGAAGTGACTTTCTGTGGGTTCCAGCCATCCTTGTCTCAAAGAACAACAGCAACAAAACATTTTAAAAGGAAGTCGAGAATTAATTTTAAAAAGTACCTTGATGCTTTCTACATTTCTTCCCAAACAATTGCCAATATGTACAGGTATTCCTCAACTTACAACAATTCATTTAGCGACTGTTCAAAGTTTCAGTGGCCCTGGAAAAAGTGACTTAGGACAGGTCCTCACACTTAGGACCATTATAGCATCCTCACACTTACATGATCAAAATTCAGGCACTTTGGAAGCCAGCATGTATTTACAACAGTTTGCAATGTTGTAACGCGTATTCAAATGAATGGGTTCGCTTAATGACCACCATGAAAAAAGGCTGGAAATCGATTTCTGGTCATATGAGTGCCTCCACTTAGAAACCATAATGACTTCTGTTAGAAATTCTCTTTATATATAGCACTACAGACAAAGAGCACAGTCACCATGTGCGTTACTGCTTAACTGCTCAACTGTAACAGGAAACAGGAAACTCGAAACTCTACTTAGAACAAAAGAGCATAGAGTAAATACCATAGATTCAAACTCGTAAACATTGCCATCTATTGGCTGAATACTACTGCAGTTGTTGCATAAAAATACATTTCAACTTATGACCATAGTTCTGGGCTCAATTGGGATCATAGGTCGAGGACTACCTATAATCAAAGTGTATGAGAAACTCTTTGCTTGATTAAAAAAAAAAAGTACTGGCCAACGAATGATCCGAGGCCAATTTCCAGAAAAGGATTTTTTCCCCCACCAATTTTGCTACAAAATCTTCCCGTCCTTTATCTGGGCACAACCAGAATCAAACTCAAAATTTGAAACGCACATTTTCTACCACAAAAGTCCAATCTTTATCTTCGTATTCTTCCACGTGAGGGTCCTGAAATACAGAAGGGTGAGGAGTCAGCAAGAGGAATGGTCCTCAACACGAAAAACACCCAAAGTTTCATCACCTTCCTCATTTACATAGGAGGACATCCATTAGCAACAAGGCACAATTTATTATAACAACAGAGTTGGAAGGGACCTTGGAGGTCTTCTAGTCCAACCCCCTGCTCAAGGAGGAGGCCCTAAACCATTTCAGACAAGTGGCTGTCCAGTCTCTTCTTGGATTGGACCCCAACTTTTCTTGCCTTCAGGTGCTTTGGAAAATAAATTTACCCCCTCCTCTTTGTGGCAGCCCTCAAATACTGAAAGATGCTATCATGTCACCTCTAATCTAATCTCTTCAATAGGTTATACATGCTTAGTTTCTCCTAGGAAGGAAGGAAACCCCCCTTCTTGAAATCCAAATTAATTTTGCCTCCTTTGATGAGGTATCTTTCCAGACCGCTGACAGGGAAGGCAGCCACAGATCCTAGTTGTGAAATTTAACTTTTTTTCTATCTGGAAAGAGCTCTTTTGTGAAAGGGGGCCCCCACCTCATTATTGCCCTATTGCAATTCGGTGCAATAATTGCCAACTAAAAATGGCTAAAATTCTGCCTGTTTTCTGGGGTGCCTTGGACACGCAAAAGCCTTAAAAACGGGCTGAAAAAAGCTCCCAAAACGGGGCAAAAAAGCCAAAAAAACGGTCCCAAAAAAAACCGTCCAAAAAAGTCTCAAAAACAGGGTGAAAAAAGCCCCAGAAACGGGGCAAAAAAGCCTTGAAAATGGGCTGAAAAAGCCTCACAAAAGGGCTGAAAAAAGCCTCAAAAACAGGTTGAAAAAAGCCTCAAAAACAGGCTGAAAAAAGCCTCAAAAACGGGCTGAAAAAAGCCTCAAAAACAGGCTGAAAGCCTCAAAAACAGGCTGAAAAAGCCTCAAAAACGGGCTGAAAAAGCCTCAAAAACAGGCTGAAAGCCTCAAAAACAGGCTGAAAAAAGCCTCAAAAACAGGCTGAAAAAAGCCTCAAAAACAAGCCGAAAAAAGCCTCAAAAACAGGCTGAAAAAGCCTCAAAAACAGGCTGAAAGCCTCAAAAACAGGCTGAAAAGAGCCTCAGAAACGGGCCCCAAAAAAAGCCTCAACAAAAGGGCAAAAAATGTGGCGTGCGGAGGCCAAAATCTTTTTTGTTGTTGTTTTCCTCTTCTAAATTTAGGTGCGTCTTATAGTCCAAAAAATATGGTAATTAGTTCAGTGGTGTTTTGAGTGGGGGGGGGTGTCCTTCGTCCTTCTGCCTCACTTGATAAAACACGGCACAAGGCAATGTGTGAATGAGATTCCCGAGGGAGGAATTCTTTTCTTAAATCCGCCGACGGGAATCCTCGTTCTGGGACGCCGCCGGTCAGACGCCGCCACTTTCTTACCCGATAAAGCGTGACCATAATGTCCACGTTTTCTGGCACCATCCATACCACTTCGCCTCGGTAAGGATTCTTGATGCCCGGCTGCCAACTGTGAGCCTGCGAACAACGAAAACAAAAGAGTTTAATTTTTTTTTAAAAAAAACCCAACACATAATATACAGTAGTCCTCAATTTACGACCATAATTGAGCCCAAAATTTACGTTGCTAAGTGAAACATTTGCTAAGGGAGTTTTGCATCCATTTTTGCCTGAGTCGTTAAGGGAATCACTGCAACTGTTTTAAGTTATTCAAACGGCTGTTAAGTGAATCTGGCTTCCCTACTGACTTTGCTTGCCAGAAGGTCGCAAAAGGACACTTTTATGCGACCGTCATAAATATGAGTCAGTTGCCGAGAGTCTGAATTTTGATTACATGACCGTGCAACGGTTGTCATTTTGAAAAATGGTGGCTTCTTTCACTTCATTCATTGCCGTCGTTAATTTCGAATGGTCACTAAATGAACTGCCTAAATGAGACCTCTCGTATTGTCTATGGATCAGCCAAGTCATGGCTGTCCCAAAGGTGCCATGGTGCCTTCTGGAAAAGCACAGGAGGCTTAGATCAAATTCTAGCAGACGTTTGAGCTCATTGTTATTTTTATTATTGATTAAATTTATATGCCGCTCGTCTGGAGGTCTGAGGCGATTCATCCCGCAGATAAAAGAAATCGCTTTTAATCTGATCCCCCCCCCCCCCCCCCCCCCGGTCTAAACGCAGAAAATCACCTTGGAGCAAATCCGTCGGTTCCTCCGTGTCCAAACCACAATTAGCTTGTCTGGTTGCCTGTGGTTGGGAGAGATAAAAGCCATCAGCCACAAACACCAACGAAAAATGACCAAGCCACTGGTCCACAAGATTTCACTGGTGGTTGGGTTTGCAATTAGCAAACGGGGAGCAGGTTCATGTGATGTAACCAATGGGGAGTTCCAGAGGGTTTGTAGTAGGATCTCACACACCTTCTATACACAAATATACACACACATAATTTGGGGAAAATTTTACAATTTCTTCTTGAACAGTACTTCTCAGCTTGAAAATCTTAAAAGGCATTGACTTAAAATCTCAGAATTTCCCAGCCAGCTGGCTTTGATATGGGTGGACTTCCACTCCCAGAATTCCCCAGCCAGCATTCAACTCCCAGAATTCCCCAGCCAGCATGCTTTAAGATGGGTGGCCTTCAACTCCCAGAATTCTCCAACCAGCATGCTTTAAAATGGGTGGGCTACAACTCCCAGAATACCCCAGCCAGCATGCTTTAAAGTGGGTGGACTACAACTCCCAGAATTCCCCAGCCAGCATTCAACTCCCAGAATTCCCCAGCCAGCATGAGCTGAGGCGGCCATCTGCTGACCCCTTTGATGAATGTGCATTGCACAATCATACACTTCTGCTTGATCACAATCACACTTTTCAAGAACGGACAGTCATTTTTCCAGAATGATAGTGTAATAGGCTCTCCTGCTTGAGCAGCGGGTTCGACTAGAACAGGCGTCGGCAACCTTAAACAAAGAGCCATTTGGACCCGTTTCCCACACAAAAGAAAACTCCGGGAGCCACAAAACCCCTTCCTGTGCCAGATTATTTCCTGAGCGGCCACAAAACTAGCATATGTAGTTGAATTAAACATTCTGTTTTCTTCTGAAACTTTTCTTGGATTTATCCATGGTCGGCCTACCAAAAAGCTCAATAAATCGTGTGCTGGCGGGTGTCGCACATTATGTTTTGAGCGACAGGGAGCCGCAGCAGAGGGATGAAAGAGCCACATGCGGCTCCAGAGCCGCGGGTTGCTGACTCCTGGACTAGAAGACCTCCAAGGTCCCAGTTCTCTTATTCTATGTTCTCTGTTCTCCATCTCAAGAGAGCTCGTCACGAAAGCTTGGCATGCAACCAGACTGAGGGCTGTGCACCAGCTCCTGTCCAGCCCAGGGTTTATCTGCCTTCCCAGTCGTGTGTGGGCGAGGTTCCTGACCGCCTCAGGAGAAGGGCTGGGCCGCACCCGGTTGTGGCACTGGGGTGTTGCAAGAGCCTGGCTCTGTTAACTTCCCGGCGGAAATGCACGTCTCCCTCCTCTGCCCCTAGCCAGACTTATAAGAGTCTAAGGGAGGTTTTAAGCTCTCAAGGAAGCTTCTGAGATCCTGAGGAATCTTCTAAGTACTTAAGGAAGCTTCTAAGGGTCTAAGGATGCTTCTACGCTCCTAAGGAAACTTCTGAGATTCTAAGGACTCTTTTAAGTTCTTAAGGGATCTTCTAAGATTCTAAGGGATCTTCTATGCTCCTAAGGAGCCTTTTAAGATTCTAAGGAACCTTCTGAGATTCTAAGGGATCTTCTAAGATTCTAAGGGACCTTCTAAAATTCCAAGGAACCTTCTGAGAATCCAATGAACCTTCTGAGATTCTAAGGAACCTTCTGAGATTCCAAGGAAGCTTCTATGCTCCTAAGGAACCTTCTGAGATTTTAAGGAACCTTCTAAGATTCCAAGGAAGGCTTTGAGATTCTAAGGAACCTTCTGAGATCCTAAGGAATCTCCTAAGTACTTAAGGAAGTTTCTAAGGGTCTGAGGAAACCTTTAAGGAACTATCTAAGATTCAAAGGAACCTTCTGAGATCCTAAGGGACCTTCTAAGATTCCAAGGAAGCTTCTATGCTCCTAAGGAACCTACTGAGATCCTAAGGGACCTTCTAAGATTCCAAGGAACCTTCTGAGATTCTAAGGAACCTTCTGAGATCCTAAGGAATCTTCTAAGTACTTAAGGAAGCTTCTAAGGGTCTGAGGAAACCTTTAAGGA
>WNWU01000097.1:1192147-1235549 GCA_012654045.1 Ptyas mucosa
CTAGACAGGGAATCAAGAACAGTCGCAGAACCACGCCGTTTCAAAGTGGTCTGCAGGAGAAACCACACCATTGTGGCCTTGCTCTGAGCTTATTTTGTGGGTATAAGTCTTATGTCTGAACGGCATCCCTTCAGAGGATCAAGGCAAGGGCAAAATCTCCCTGCTTGCCAAGCCACGTTCCATTGAACTATTCTTTTGAGAGCACAAAAACTTGTTCATTTGTTCGTTTTTCTCTTACTCTGCAGTTCTCGAAGACGGCCAGCCAATTGTATTCTTTACCTTCCGTGCTTAAGAGCCTGGGACACATAACGGAAGCGTCCGCACAATGGGTTTAACCTAGTTGGAGAAAGAATAGCAAGTGCTTTCGTACACCTAGAGTCCTGCATCCAGTTTTGGTCACCAGAGTATAAAAAAAAGAGGTTGAGACTCTAGAAAAGGTGCAGAGAAGAGCAACCAGGATGATGAGGGGACTGGGGGCTAAAACATACGATGAACGGTTGCAGGAACTGGGTCTAGTGAAGGGAAGGACCAGGGAAGACAGGAGAGCATCTTCCAATATTTGAGGGGCTGCCCCAGAGAGGAGGAAGGGGGTCCAGCTATTCTCCAAAGCACCCAAAGGCCAGACAAGGAACAATGGATAGAAACTGAACAAAGAAAGATTCAACCTGGAAATTAGGAGGAATTTTCTGAAGGTGAGAATAATCAACCCATGGAACAGAAGTTGCATTCAGAAGTTGTGGGAGCTTCATCCCTGGAGGCTTTCAAGAAAAGACTGGACTGCCATTTGTCAGAAATGGTGTGGGGTCTCCTGCTTAGGCGGAGGGTTGGACTAGATGACCTACAAGGTCCCTTCCGACTCTGTTAATCTAATCTAATCATACAAGTGGTTGTCTTTGAAGAAGGCTGGTCCTTCTGGAGCTTGTTAAGAGTTATGTAAACCCAGGCAGAAGGGAATTTACAAATTCTCGGATGTAGGAATACTCCTACAGGTAGAACTTGATTTATGACCATTCATTTAGCTGGAAGTAACAATGAGGAGGGAGACTGACAATGTGGATTTAAATGGCCACGTGACTGCACTGGGTAGCTGGCTCACATTTATGACCGTTTGCAGTATATCCCATGGCCACAATTTTCAGCGTTTTCCTTCCAGAAAATTCGCTTCTGGTTTCTGGGGGAAAAAATCCCTCGTAGTAATAAAAAACAAAATCCTAAAATTGGGTGAAGCCACATGGTGACCTGCTTTACCACTGTTAAGATTTAGAACCAAAATTGCAGGCTCAGTTCGTATGTCAAGGACTTTATCTGTATTCAAACATATCTGACCAATTTCAAGTGTCATCCTTCCCATTCTTCCTGTCACTTGTCACCAAAGGAGGATATTCAGATGAACTCTGAATTGATTTAATTTTATTTGCAACACTGTCTAAGATGCCTAAGAGGAGAAAGCTGCCATTTCTTAACTTATAGCTTCTTTTTCAAAGTATTGGTTATTAAAAGTGTAAAAGTTTTAAGACAGGTGGCCTCTGACATGCCACAGGGGCAAAAGCGCGTGGCAAACCCGATTCCTTCACAACCAGCGAAGATTCGACCACAACACAACCGTTATCTTGTGCCTTGAAATTTGAACCGTTTTAATGCTTCACAAAAAAACAACAACAAACCACAACACATGGGAGCTCCTGATAACCCGAAATCTTTGGATGGCAAGCGGAATGGTGAGTGGACTTATGCCCCCAAATTTGGTGCCTAAAATGGTTGCTAGCCCCAATATAACCTTTCCCCAAACCAGGTTAACTGTTTTACAAGCCAGGTTAACTCTTTTCTCTATCCTTTCCTTGTCCCGGATTGGATAGATCTATTCGTGCAAATTCTCTGAAACATTCTTCAAACGTCAGGTCAACTTGTAAGGAGGCAAAAAAAAAAAAGCTCACATTTTAATCAGAAGGGAAAGACCAGTCTTATTTAAATCACCCAGCCCCTAAGATGAATGGTGGGGGGGATCCTTTGGCACCCCAGGCATGGCCTGCACTCCATTCCAGGCCTGGCATTGCCATGACAAGCTGGGGCATCCTCATTGTGGCAGCTCCCTGATGCCCTTGAGAGCATCCGTGCAGGACCGGATGAGTGAACAAAGCTGGATGCTCCTTTCAACAGAGGTAGTTTCTTGGAGATGTTGGCTTGCCCAGCCGATCTTCTGTAGAATGGTCTCTTCTGCCGCAGCCAGGGTGTTGCGTGTCAACAGAGCATTAGGTGCAGCGGTGGACGCTGGGAGGGCTGGGTCAGGGACACTTGACCGGAGACCCAAAGCTGCCCCTTCGCAATGCTCCGGGCGTGACACCATTTCATCAGAGTTGGTGGCAAGCTGACGCTCCCGTACCTGGGAAAGGGCTGCTTGTGCATTGAGCGCTAGAGGGAGAGACAGAAGATCAAAGAGATGGGATCACGGGGCTGCTGCTTTCGGGTTCAGCAACAACAAGCCCTGTCTAGGACAGTTACCGAAGTCCAGGGATCTTTTCGTATGGACCGGAAAAATCTTGTCCAGATTCTACAGGAGCAACTTTAACACTTGAGATGCTTCCAGCCACAGCAGCAAAGGGGGTTTCTTCCCCGCTTGCAAAGAGAGCAGCACAAATACAAGGCTACTTCAGTTGTCAGAGCAGCACAAAATGTGCCGTTTTTATCTGAAGCAGCAACTGCACAAAATGTTCACCCAAGAGCTCCTTTTGCATATGAATTGCATTTCACAATTTAGTTTTTGGGGAGGAAAATAAGAAAAAAGCTGACTGGCAGGTGGCTCAGCCTCCTGGAATACCCCCAATCAGTTGTTCCCAGAGCTGAATTTTAGCAACAGGTTCCTTGGTTGTGAGCTCTGTGCCTTGCTTTTTTTCCTGCTTCTGAAAGCCTCCGAAACAGAGCTTCCGAAAAAAAGCCTCTGAAGCTCTGTTTGGAGGCTTCTTTTCTGAAGCTTTTTTTCAGCCTCTGAAACCTCCGTTTAAGAAGCTGGGCGGGCGGGGCTACATTCAGAGTATAAGACGCACCCAGATTTTCACCCTCTTTTTGGGGTGTGTGTCTTATACTCCGAAAAATACAGTATGTATGCAGTGGACTGAGTTGGGAGGTCCCGTATATGTCGTGATGTTCACCCCGGCCGTTCCGATTTGGTGCTGCAGAAGCACAGAAGAGCTCCTGCCATCTCTTTTCGTGACACAGGGCAACATACCCTGAGAGGACCAGACTCCACCAAGCGGGGCAGGTGAATAAGAGAAACAGCTCCCGGCTTCCTCTGCCCACCGTACCTGGATTGTCCTTGTCCACATCGGAATTAAGCTCCTGGCAGGTGACGCAGTACAACTTCTTCTGCTTATCTTGCAGCAAAATGGTCTGGAAGGCAATTCGGTGACCAAGGAAAAGGGGACGAAAAGGGGAAGAAAAGGATAGAAGTCAGGGTTTGTTTGGCAAAGTCATGTGATGGGTGTGCATTGAAGGGAGAAAAAAACCCCACCCACTGACCCCTTGCTGAAGGAAACTACTTTTTCATACTGGGCCTGCCCAACACAAATGATACCCTCCCCCACCCCACAACCAATTCCCAATCAAAAGAGTTCAAAGAAGCAGTCGGTTCAGCAGAAAAACCAGGCACCGCCTAGCCTGGCATCAAGGAACCGGGCATCTCCTTCAGCCTCATTGTTCTCGCTACTGGTCTTGTCTGATCACCGAGTGGCCCCCTTTCCTCGGGAAGCTTTCTCCCCCGCCCCGCCCCCCCACTTTCTCCATCAGGCCGTGGGGGCGGGGGCGGTTTTGAGGGGGAAGAAAGCTCCCACCTTGGGCACTCTGCACACGCCCCGGGGCGGCCTCGCTCACCCCGCACTCGTCGCAGCACTCGCCCAGCATCCGGTAGCCCTTCAGCAGATATTCGCTCATGAGCTTGCTGATCTTATCCTGCCGCTCGCGCCGGGCCTGGATCACCTTCAGCTCGGCCTCGGAAGGCGGCTCCCACTCGGTGTCGTCGTGACCTGGGCCGGGAAGGAGGAAGCCGCGATGGGGGCGAGACCCGGACCTAGAGCCCGAGTCGCCCCCCTGCTCTTCCCCGTTGTCCATCGCCTCTGGCAGGGCTTCGGGCTGGTCGCTAGGCCGGAGACCCATTGCCATGACGACGCCTTTCCGTACCCACACCGCGTTACCTGCCGCGCTCAGCGCCATGTTGTTTCCCCTCTGCAACTTCCGGCGCTAGCCACGCCTTCTTCCGTCATCGGCGCAGGCGCCGCCCGCCTCCTGGTAGGACTTCTCTACGTTAGGAGGGGAAAAAAAAAAAGGCACACGGCTTTCAACTTCCCTCCGGCAACTTTAACCCGCCGCGCAAAGGTTCCGGGAAAACTTTGTTCCCGTCTTTTAAGATTTTAAGAGAAATTCGTGCGGGGGGGGGGGGGGGAAACACCAAAGTTATAATTCAATATTTGAATGCTGGTCGTCAATGTGGGATCGGACTCCGATTCTAGCGCTCCTTAAGTCACTTCCTGGAATTGGTAGCTCGGCACGAGCGTTTTTTTTTTTTAAAAAAAGATGCAGCTAATTTCGTCGGATGCGGATGGAGGGTTTTTTCAAGCGATGTAGGATTCGAACCGGAGACCCGTGGACGGGGAAATGCAAGTCACAGGTGGGGAGAATTTATCTCTGCTGCCTCGGCAGTTGTAATATCTCAAAAAACCCAAGTCAAAGACGGCTGCATCGTTTGATGGGATTGCCCATCTCTGGCGTGAAAATGCCCGCACTGGTTCTGTCGCTCTAACATGACAACTCTGAAAGTTGTTATTTGTGGCTGAGGATTTTGTCGTCTGTTCCACGGTAAATGGCTACTGGGTAACCCTGAATCCTAGGTCAGTTTAAACCCAGTTGTGTCTCAACCTTTGGCGGCTTGTAGGCGGGTGGATTTCAACTCCCAGAATTCCCCAGCCAGCTTTTCATCCAATGCGTTATGTTGGGAAGGATGCCTTCCAAGACTCCTTGGGTCACTCCTGAGTGACACAGAAGCTTTTGGGGGTGACTTTGGAAAGGTGGGATATACACCTACATCGGCATAACCCAGGATCATCCTAGCTAGCAGATTCCTCTCCAGGCTGCCCTCTTTTAGGATGTCCACCTCCTGATTAGAGAAGACTCTTTGCAGAGTTTGCAAGGCTTTCAGCCCAGATCGGGAGGTGGGAAATAAACGGGAAATCAAGAATAAGACAATGAGAGCCTCGGGGCTTTTTTTGGAGAAAGATCCTTTTTTAAAAAAAAAAAAATCAGGGCTCTCTAACCGTTGGCGAATTTTACGACTTGTGGACGGATTTTTATGCTGGCTGAGGACTTCTGGGAGTTGAAGTCCGCAAAGTCGTGAAGCTGCCCACGGTTGGAGCCCCGCTTTTAAAGGATAGCTGAAAGTTTGCCAGAGAATGGGTGTAATCTGCAAATCGGGGAGGATGACGGAAGAGGAGGAGGGCTGTTTTAGCTCGAAACGGCTGTAAAACCCGAGTTTATTTCCCCCCCCCCCCGGTCGTGAAATGCAAGATCGCCCGTCCGCGGCTTTAGAAGCGGCGCCCACCGATCCTCGTACGCGGAAAGACGAAGCGGGAACTCCGCAATTCTCCCGGGATAAACGGCGGGCTGCAGCGCGGGAGCTTGACATTCGGGTCTCCGCTCGGATCATCGGCCGCGCAGATCCTTCCGAGCGGCCGGGACGTCTCCGCTTTTCCGATCCCACCCACCCCCTACCCGGACGCTTCTCGCAATTCTGCCGCTCGCCTTCCCTCCCCGGCGGGTGCGAGGTTGGTAGTGGGTCGCAAACCCAGGGGCCGCTGGATCGCGATCCAAACTTGGGGTGGGCCGCCACGTTGCCCCCGGCCGCTCTGGGCCTCCGCTCGCAATTGGGACCCCCGTGGGAAAAGGGGAGATTTGGTTCCCACGTGGGCGAAAAAGGTTCGGTGACGCATCTTTCCCGGCACTTTTGGGAAGTCTGAATTCGGTTTGGGGGAGATCCGGATTCAAATCTCCCTTATGGTGGTGCGACTCACGGTTGTCGGCTCAGGCAAGGTGTCCTGAAGCGAGCGAAACGGGTTCCGTTTTAATAAACCAGGTTTCGAAAATACCTTCAAGCTAAACTTAAAAAGTGAGCAAACTTGTAAAGGCCTCTATTACAGGGGGTCCTCGACTTACGACCGTTCAAAAGTGCAACGGGCCTTGAAGTGTTTTTTTTTTACAGTTGTAACATCCCCGTGGTCAAATAAAAGTGCAGATGCGTGGCAAATGACTCATACTTATGACAGTGGCAGTATCCAAGTCTTGTGGCGATTCCCCCTTTTGCAATCTCCTGTCAACAAGTGGGGGGGGGGCAGATTCACTTAACAACCGTGTTACTAATTGAACCACTACCGTGATTCTTTTTTTTTTTAATTCAGACTTCTATACCGCTTCATAGTGCTTTACACCCCTCCCTAAGCGGTTTACAAAGTTAGCATATTGCATATTAGCATACTGCCCCCAACAATCCGGGTCCTCATTTTACCCACCTCGGAAGGATGGAAGGCTGAGTCAACCTTGAGCCGGTGAGATTTGATCTGCTGAACTAGCAGTCAGATGAAGTAGCTGCAGTACTGCACTCTAACCGCTGCGCCACCTCGGCTCAACTTAACGGTGGCAAGGAAGATTGTAAAATGGGGGTAAAAAACTTCACTTCACAACCGTCCCACTTTGCGACAGAAATTTTGGGCCGGCATTGTGGTCGAGGAGGACTCTCTGTAACAGAGGCTGGGGCTGTGTTACACATGGAGTTCAGTGGAGGTGTGAACCCAGAAAAAGAGCTTGTGGCAGATACTTAGTCAAAAGGGAAAGGTTCCCCTCGCACGTACGTGCTAGTCGTTCCCGCCTCTAGGGGGCAGTGCTCCTCCCCGTTTCAAAGCCGAAGAGCCAGCGCTGTCCGAAGACGTCTCCGGGGTCACGTGGCCGGCGTGACTCAACGCCAAAGGCGCACGCAACGCTGTTCCCTTCCCACCAAAGGGGGTCCCTGTTTTTCTACTTGCATTTTTTTAACGTGCTTTCGAACTGCTAGGTTGGCAGAAGCTGGGACGAGTCGCGGGAGCTCACCCCGTTATGCAGCACTAGGGTTTCGAACCGCTGAACCGTCGACCTTTCTGATCGACAAGCTCAGTGTCTTAGCCACTGAGCCAACCGCGTCCCGTGCAATAGAGAGATGCGTATGCCCGTTCTCAACACGATGAATTATTGTCTTAAAAAATTCCCAACGTAACCCGCTTTTTCCAGGCAAGACCAGAAAAAAGAAAAAAGGAAAGAAGAGACGATCGGTCCATGCCATGGTTAGCCACGGACTTCATAGTTTTATAGCACTGTAAAGAGACGAAAGGAAACGCCGCCCTTCATCTCAAACTCTTGACATTGGCTCAATACTCAAACTGGCCCAATAGGACAAGGTTTTTTTTCCTACTTCTCACCTGCAGCTTTGTGCCTTATTCTTCTCCAGGATTCCCCTTCTGTCCAGTGAGATGCCCAGGAATTCATGGACAAAATCTTAAAGCATCTTCACCGATCAACAGTTGGTTTGGTAGCTTTGAGCTCCCGTTGCCGTTCGGAAGGAACGGGACTAATGCAACAAGCAGCACTAAAATGGACTGGTTAACGATCAACAAATGGGGTTGTCGAAATTCAGAATAGAATGAATGAGCTGGAAGGGACCTTGGAGGTCTTCTACTCCAGCCCCCTGCTCAAGCAGGAGAACCTAAGCTATTTCAGACGTCTAGACTCTTCTTAAAAACCTCCAGTGTTGGAGCACCCACAACTTCTGGTGGCAAGCTGTTCCACTGGTTAATTGTCCTCACTGCAAGGAAGTTTCTCCTTAATTCCAGGTTGCTTCTCTCCTTAATTACTTTCCATCCATTGTTTTTTGTCCTGCCTTCTGGTGCTTTGGAAAATAAGTTGACCCCCCCTCCTCTTTGTGGCAGCCCCTCAAATGTGGGAAGACTGCTATCCTGTCACCCCTAATCCTTCTTTTCTTTAGATTAGCCAAACCCAAATCCTGCAACCGTTCTTCATATGTTTTAGTCTTCAGGCCTTCGATCATCTTAGTTGCTCTTCTCTGTGCTTCCCCCCCCCCCCAAGTCTTATCATTTTTGTGATATGGTGACCAAAATCAAACAAATCATAAATGTTTTTTCTAGCTAGTCAGCTTATACAACCAATGGCATTGTTTTTTTTAGACTTGGAGGCTGTAACAGATAGTCCTTGACTTGCAACAGTTCATTTAGTGACAGTTCAAACTTATGATGACATGGAAAAAAGTGACTTACGACCGTTGCAAGCATCCCCCTGGTCATGTGATTCCAATTCAGCCAGTTTGGTAACTATTTATGATGGTTGCCCAGTATCCTGGGGTTATGTGATCAACGTTTGTGACTTTCTGACAAGCAAAGTCAACGGGGAAGCCAGATTCACTTAACAACCGAATTCCTGACTTAACAATTGCAGTGGTTCACTTAATAACCATGGCAATGTGGCAAGGTCGTAAAAGGGGACAAAACTCACTTTAACAAATGTCTCGCTTAGCAACGTAAATTTTGGGCTCAGTTAAGGTCGCAAGTCAAGGACTATTTGTACTCTCAAGACCGGTGGATCAGGCAGGAATGGCCCAACTCTCAGAAGCAAATTTAAAAAAAGTTTGCATACTGTAAGAAAAAAAAAATCCCAGACACAATTAAATACTTATCAACATGAACTGATTTTTAAGCAGGGATGAAGGACAGGATCTGTATTACAATGCCATAAGAATCCACAAAAATCTTGCCAAGAAACAATACCAGCTAAGTTGAATGTTAACCAAAAAAGAAAAAAAAAGAAAAATCAAATTTAAAGTGCCAGGATCAAGTTCCTTATCCAAGTAACTTGCAGTATTTAAATGTCGGGGTGCTACAGTGCATAATGCCTTTCTCAATTTTAAATTTATTTTTACTGCTCAAAGGTCACTTGTTGCCGAATGCAGAGTCTTTTGTAGTGGAGAAAAGCAGAAAAACGATTGTGTTGAAAGGAAAACGAAGTTCTTTTAACTGGGAGTATTGAATCATCAAGTCTTCCTACTTCTAACCTTGTTATAACGGAGAACCCAGTCAGGGTCCTTTAGGACCTACTGACCCAAACTTCTGGATGTATTTTTTTTATTGTTAACAGGAACCAGTTTCTTTAATCTTCAACGTAGTTTGGAGTCCTGAGGTAGCTCTTGTTGAGGCTGAATTACGTGAAATTCATGGATGTAACTGATTACGAATCTATACTCAATTGGTCTGACTGATGTGTACTAGAAGCCCCTCTATTAAAACCATGGCTAAATAAGCCACAGTTTGGCACAATAACCCAACCAAGCATTGGTTTTTGGGAAAAAGCAACCCTCGCCACTTTCTTCTGACCCAGCTCCCCAAACCCGACAAACCTTCTGACGTGAACTCAAGATTCCTTTTATTAGGAGTGCTGGCAGTTCCGGCAAAAAGTTTCTCTCTTAAGCTGACAAGTCCGTCCGTCCGGAAGGGGAATAGTTGTTTGCCACATCTGTTCATCTCCACCCCCTGCCTTTTATCCTCAGAGCTAGGATGGGGCTTTGCTAAGCAGCAGTGGCTCTTCTATCCCAAGGACCGACCGGCCGGCCGGCCCATAGATTTCCACTGCTCTCCTCTCCTCTGCCTTCTGCGCATCAGGCACTGGACCCAGCTGTTCTTCCTCTTCCTCATCAGCCACCTCCAGACCTGGGGGCTGTTGACTCTCCATCTGTGGGCTGACAGATGGCCAAGGCTCCACCCCTCTCTGACAGCTCCACTCCCTCTTCCCCTTCAGGTTGCCTTGATGCTGACTCTGACTCCCACGCCTCCTCCTCCTCGATTTGACTGCTGGAAGGGTTGGCGGCCGACAGGCCACAACACACTTGCACAGTGAATTGCCAGGAATCACAACAGCTCCCCTTAAACAAAAGTATTCCCGGCCTTCCAGTGTCACATCCGCACACTTCTTTCCCCCTATCTTGAGAACTCACCTTGCCTCATAACCGAGGTGTCTGGGTTTTTTTTTTACAAATGGACAGCTTGGAGGTCCCAATGGGACCAAAAGAAAATGATTTTTTTTCTCTAGAACACAATGGGCGTACAGAGCTTTGCACATACAACTACAGGTAGTCCTCGACTTACAAGTTTGTTTAGTGACTGTTCGAAGATACAAGGGCACTGAAAAAAGTGACTTATGGCCATTTTTTCACACTTAGGACGGTTGCAGCATTCCCATAGTCACATGATCAAAATTCAGACGTTTGGCAACTGACTCGTATTTCTGACGGTTGCAATGTCCCGGGGTCATGTGATTCCCTTTTACGACCTTCTGACAAGCCAAGTCAATGGGGAGGCCAGACTCACTTAACAACCGTTTTATTAACTTACAATGGCAGTGATTCCCTTAACGAATGTGGCGAGAAAAGTTGTAAACCGGGGGAAAACTCAGTTAACAAATATCTCGCTTAGCATCATGAATTTTGGGCTCACCCTGCGGCCCTAAGTCGAGGACTACCTGTACTGCATTACACAAAGCTTAGCAACTGCGATTTGTCTTTTAATGCTGTAGGCGCACCGAGTTCCTCACACACAGAAAGGTAACGCCAGTTCTATTAACTCTATGCACTTTGGAGCAGGAAAGTTGGATCTTTAGGAATTCAAATGAGTTTGATACGTCTGGGTCTCCACTTTCAGGACCCCCCAGGAAGAATTAAGTCCCCCTTGGGAATGTTTTAGAGCAGGGGTGTCAAACTTGATTTCATTGAGGGCTGCATCGGGGGGGGGGGGGGTGTTTGTCCTGAGGGGTCTGGGATGGACATGGCGAGCTTGACGTAATTTGTGTCGGGGGCGCCTCTGGTGGCCCGAGCGCTATACCAGTGAAAACGGGGTTCTGAGCCCCGTTTTTGGCTGGAACACCCTCCTGCAACCCTCTGCCAGCGAAAACGGAGCCGGGGGGAAGGCGTGTGTGGCCCTCATGAGCTCTGTTTTCAGCTAGGATGGCTTCCCTGCAACTCTGCCAGCGAAAATGGAGCACGTGGCCCTCCCGAGCTGTTTTTGCTGGCAGACGCACCGCAGGCCGGTCCTTCGCTGTTTCCAGGACAGCCCCATGGGCCAGATCTAAGCACCCTGTGGGGTGGATTCGGCCCCCGGGTGTAGAGTTTCTGACACCCGTTTTAGAGCACTCGTTCCCAGACTAAGCCCCAGTCAGCGATTCTGGATCACTAACGTCTTGACTCACAACCCGTATGGGGAAAATGGTCGGGAATGATAGGAGCCGCAGGGTAAAACCTCCAGTGGGACAAAGCTGGGCGAGGCTGGTTTCACAGAGATACCGATGAAAGAAAGATAAAGGGTGAACGAATGGGAACTTGCGCACATACACAAACGCACACCAAAATCATAACACAACTGGGTGGTCTAAAATGTCCGAGTCCATTTTATTTACAGTAATACCAAAAAAAAAAAAAAAACCTAAACTCACTTCTAACATAAGGTTTACCTGTCCAGCCTAGGCTGTCATAAATCAAGGAAGGATGCCGTTACATAAAAGCAACTGAGCCGATTTGAAAAGGTGATTCTCTCATGATTAAATGAAGGTTAACCAGGTGGAATTGTTTTCTCACTGGGCGGGATCTCGAGAAAGGCCAGACCGAGGAAGTTGAAGTGATCATCGTTCTTGGTGCCAAACAACCCTCCCCACTCCCACGCCATACTTTGGTTTTAAGAGGTCCAGTGTGCACCAATGTACGATGCTCCTGAGGCCAAACAGAGTGCCAAGGTTAAGGCAATCACCCAAAAGATTTTTTTTAAATAAAATTGCTTGCCTTGGGGCAGCACATACAACTCAACTAATAGCACACCCTTTACATGGCGTAAGGAAGAATAACAACAACAACAACACAAAAAAAAAAGAAATGTTAAGAGCTAACGTGGCCTAGGGCACCCATGATCAAGAAATGTCAGGACTAAAAGGATCTTCTGAAATCGAACTGCTGACTGAGGACGCAGCAGCTGGGATTATGGTCTACGGGTTACAACGGCGGAGGCCACGGAAACAGAGTCCCACCCCAGAAGGCGGGGAATTTCCTCTACAGACGGCGCTGGTAACTAGCATGCAGCTGCAGTTGTGCGTTACGCAAGTAATCGCCATAGGCACCTGCGTAACGGGCATCAGACTGCATTTCGGGGAGGCGGCGATAATCCAGTTGAGCTTTTGTTGGCGAGTGGCGGTACGCATGGGGGGAGTCGGATAAGCGGCGGAAATCAGAGAAGTCAGATAAACGGCGGTCATCTGAGAGATCAGAACTGTACCTGGTTAAGAGAAGAGACATTTGGTGAATTAAAAAGAAAAAGAGGCTCATGGCAAATGCCCCAATTAAAAATAGGCTGTGCCTCCTCCCCCACTAACTCTCAAATATCTGGTAGAGAACAGCACTGATAGGTGTAAGCACAGACAGGAACTTTTTAGAAGAATTCAAAGGAGATTTTTTTCCCCCCTCTGCTATCTGATAAGAATTAGAGCCCTTTTACCTGTGTTTTGGAGGAGGGAGAGAATCCCTTAGTGGCTTAGTTGAACTATAAATTCCTGCTTAAGAAAAGCACTTAAGCTCTTCCAGACTGGATGAGACTACAGTCCAGAAATTAAATTCCAGGAAGATGAATAAAGGATCTTCACTTGCATTTCTTTCTAACTCCCAGTACTGGTACGAAAAGTTCTCTGTTAATAATCTGGCCAGGAAAAGTTTAAAGTTTGCTCAGGATTCGGTTATGGTGTCTCACGTTCCACATCTGGACTCAAATTCTATCCTATTACATAACCACTTTAAAAAAATCAGGCTCCTGGAAGTTGAACGTGGCTCAAAATAGAGAGCACAGTGAGCAGAGCATGTCCCCCCCCCCCCCAAACTGACTGGAACCTAGAAAACTTTAAAAAGACTTTGGATCTGGTAAGAACCAAACACATCCCTGAAGTACCTTTGTGCTCAAGCCAAGTTAAGGAGCTAACTTAAAGAGCTTAGCTTCACTTTCATATGATAAGAGGAGGTTCAGGAAGCAAAGCCCATTCACCTTCCACCAAATTGTCCAGGTATTTTTGGTTCCTAGGATGTCTCTTCTTCTTACGTGCATGTATTTATAATAATTCAGATTGGGAGAGAGGTAAATTAGGAGGGTAATTATCTTTTCCTCCCTTTTCCCTAAAATAGAAAAAGCACCCCGAAAAGGGCTGAAGGATCAGCCGAGAGGGGGGGGGGGGAATCTAAAGGCAGAATCAATGAAGCAAGGGGGGTTAGCGAGCCCCATTCCCAACCCCCTTCTTCCTGTTTTCAGGCACACCCCAAATTTAAGGATTTCAAAGAAACCTGCCACCACCTGCTAGAAACTGCAGAATGGAGCCTCGTTTTGAGTCCCTCTGGAAGTACAGAGAGCTCCTCGGACAGAACGCGGGGTTGCTGCGCAAAGCATGATCAAAGCTGCATACCTCTTGTTCATGGCAGCCGCTTTTCTGTAGAGATCCTCACGGCTTCCGCGTGGCGGGGAGAGACGTGTGCGTTCATAGAGTGGGTGGAGAACGGCACTTTCTGCCTGGGACATTCCCGCGTAGGAAGCTGCCTGCTGCCCGGTTTGGGCCAACCCATTGTAAGCTGCAGCTTGAGACCTATACCCTGCTGCCACGGGGGCCGAAGCAGACTGCTGGACCGCGTAGGCTGCTTCTGCTGGGGCTCTGTAGGCCGTGGGCAACGAAGCAGACAGCTGCGTTTTGTAAGCAGCCGCCGCCGCCGCCGCAGCATCCTGCATGCCGTAAGCAGCTGCCAGGTTGGCTGCAGACTGGGTCCCGTAAGCAGATTGTATCGCAGACGATGCCTGAGCCCCGTAGGTAGCAGCATGGCCCACGGCAGACTGGACTCCATAGGACGCAGGCTGGGCTGATAGACTGTGAGCTGCGTACAAGGATGACTGGTTGGCCGCCGGCTGGGCTCCGTAAGAGGCGGAGAGAGCAGATGCTTGGGCTCCGTAGGAGGCTGCGTAGGAGGCAGCGGTCTGGGCTCCATAAGCAGCAGCAGCAGCGGCGTATGTTGTGGAAGGCTGGGCTTCGTAACTGGCAACTTGGGAAGCAGTGGCCTGGGTCCCATAGGCTTGATTATTATAGGATGTTAATGCCGAGGCCGCCGCCGCCTGAGTACTGGAGGACCCCATGGCAACAGAAGACTGGGCTCTGTAGGCATTTGCCAGCATGGTCGAGGGCTGGGCTCGGTACATGGCCGCCTGCCCAGTGGTCGGTTGAGGCCTGTAGGCCATCCCAAGCGACGCTGCCGGCTGGTCTCTGTAGGAAGCTTGCTGGCCGGTCATGGGAAGCGAGTAGCCTGCTCTCGTGGGCGAGCGTCTTAGCGGGCTCCGGTCTCTTCTGAAGAAAGAAGGGGAGATCTGCCTGGTTTGGCCATTCGAGTCATATTTGGTGTTATTGTTCATCCGCTGCTGATAGTCATAGTCAAGTGAAGAATAACCCGAATTCCCCATTGGGAAGGCAAGGTTACCGGATCTCATGCCATCATTCCTGGTCTGCAGATTCTCTAAAGTTGGTATTTTGTTCTTTTCGTCTCCGCCGAACTGGCCAATGTATCCTGCAATCCCCCTTTTATGAGCTTTATTGGAAAGTTCCACGTTAATCCTTTTGCCCTTGATTTCTCTTCCGTTAAGGTGCTCAATGGCGGTTTTAGCATCCTCGTCTTTCTCCATGTGCACGAACGCGTAGTCTGATAAAGCAGCAGACAGAAGGTTATCAATAAGGAACACATGACATTTAATTAGTGGAAACCATTTCTATCAGCATACATGTTGGATACAGAGAAAGCCTTAACCGGCGGGTATCCGCTAGGAAGCAGCCTCTGTCTGCAATAGGAATAGAATTTAGACTTACATACCGCTTCACAGTGCTTTCCAGCCCTCTCTAAGCGGTTTACAGAGTCAGCATATTGCCCCCAACAATCAGGGTCCTCATTTTACCCACCTCGGAAGGGTGGAAGGCTGAATCAAGGCTGAGGTGAGAATCGAACTCCGCAGTCGGCAGAATTAGCCTGCAATACTGCATTCTAACCACTATGCCACCAGGGAAGGGAAGGGACCAGGAGGCTGTACCACCCTGGACAGATGGCTGTCCAATAGAGGGCGGCTTTGCAATTCTAACCATTACAACAAAGAGGCCACTGGAACCTCGCAAGGCACAAGATAGCAATAGCACTTAAGACTTATATACCGCTTTACAGCCCTCTCTAAGCGGTTTAGTCAGCATATTGCCCCCAATTTGGGTCTTCATTTTACCCACCTCGGAAGGCTGGAAGGCCGAGTCAACCTTGAGCCTGGTGAGGTTTGAACTGCCAAATTCCAGGCAGCCGGCAGTCAGAAGTAGCCTACAGTACTGCGCCACCGTGGCTCATACCGAACATCTGCTGCCTTAGCACCAGGGTTCCCCTCTCACCCACTAATGCCTCTAGCATCTGAACGATTTGCTTAGCTGGTTCACGAAATGGAGGATTAATTCCCAGGGGGTCACCATGCTGAAGACACAACAGGTTTGATTTTTTTTAATCTCCCGAGAGCAAAACTGGAACTGGGCTCGAGTAAACACTAGGAGAAGCTTCCCATGAGAGCTGTTTAGCAGTAGGAACAGACTGCCTCATGAGGAGATGCCTATTGTTCTCTGGAAGCTTTTTAGGCAGAGGTTGAACAGACCATGCATCAGAGACTGCACTGAACAGGGAATTGGGACCAAAGAATCTCACAAGTTCCTTCCAAAATAGTTATCTCCATGGTGCTTCATCTTTTTACTTCACCATATGAATCCTGAATAAAAGACTTCGAATGCTATCAGTATGTCATCCCCAGCCAAAAATGGAGAAGACACAGAACACAGAATAAAAGGGTCGGGAGGGAAGAAATCAGAAATTCCTTCCGATTTCTATGCTGTTACTTCAACTGAACATAAATGTCCTGAAAATGTGCAAAAATACGATGTAACTGTAACAGCTTTTAATACTAGGTTTGGGCTTTTGTCTTTTGGAAAAAAAATTTAAAGTAGTGTGCTTAGAACTGTGCTAGAAAGGCTTAAAAATGAAATGATTTTTTAAGGTAAAACTGGTGGCCTAATTTGGACAGCACATAGTAAATTTATATTTTTACATGGCTTTAATCAGTAGAATTCTTCATAGCTGTGACGAAAATGAATTATGAGTAACAACAGAAGTTGTTATGCGAAATGATGGTTATCTTTCTACAGTGCAGTCTCTCCCACTAGTTTATGTAGGTTAAGAACACAGAAAGCATCTCCTACACTTCACATCAGGTGCAGAATATACGTTAAGACTTTTCCCTGCTGAATTCACATTGGTACAGTAGACTTGGCAAAGCTCCAAAAGAAACATTTTAACATACATACATAGCCATATTTTTCGCACGATAAGATGCACCACCCCCCAAGAAAGTGGGAGGAAATGCCTGTGCGTCTTATAGAGTGAATATTGCGGTGGGAGGGAAGGGGATTGGTCTCCGCCACCGGGGAACACTGGAGCCTTCACTGCCGATCAGCTGATTGGATCGGCCTCCTGGAATACAGCCGATCAGCTGTTCTAGGTGGTGGGGATTGATTGCCGCTGATCGCCACCATCAAATGGTGGAGATCAGCGGCAATCCCCGCCACCTAGAACAGTTGATCGGCTGTATTCCAGGATGCCATCCAACTGCCATTCAACTGCTCGTCAGCAAATGCTTTAGTATTCCTCGGCGGCGGCAGCAGCTCAGCTTATTTGAGTGGTGGTGGGCACAACGGAGTGGAGCCCTCATGAGCCATGAGCTGGGCTGCGATAACATGCTGAAGCTGACCAGGCTTTTGTTTGCTGCAAGGACGCTAGCCAGATGAATACTGCTGGGAGGCAGAGGCAGATATTTTTTTCTTGTTTTCCTCCTCTAAAGCTAATGTCTTATGCATCTTATAGTGCAAAAAATACGGTACATACATACATACATGCATACATATTCATTCAGTGGTTGAGTCACATGCAGCTCTTTCAAACCAACTTCTACTGGAGAAAAAAATCAGGGAAGCACAACAATTGCAAATAGTAATGGACTTTTAAGTTTACATATTCTATAATTCTGTAGAGTCACTTTGCTGAGTGAGATGGGCGGCACCTAAATATAATAAAAAGATTAAAAATTATATTTACACTACAAATATTGTCATTCGAGGATATTTCTCAGCTCTTTCATGGAAACAAAAAATTTTTCCCATTAAGCCTTAAGAATATATTAATCCATAACTACCGCAAAAAAGCTGACCAGGTTCACTTGTTTTCCCGACATGTCTTTTTTCCGTTTCCATGGGGATTTTTCTATGTCACGTTTGCTGCATTATTTTATACTTGAGTTGGTTCACTGATGAATCATGCTGGATTTCCCACAACTATTTCCGGAAGGGACCATGGAGGTTTTGTATCAATGACTACTAACATAGACCAGTGATGGTGTGCCCACACCCATAATGCAATGATCCTACACGCCCCCACCCCCCTGCACATGTACGCATGAACCCTCCCCCGTTCCCCTGCCCTCCTGCACAGGCAAACCCGACCCTCCCCACGCACCCCCACCCCCTCGCGGATTTGCGCCCAACCCTCTTGCACCCCATTTTGGGCCCAGCAGGCCTCCCTGAAGCCTCTGGAGGTCGGAAATGGCCAGTTTCCAGACTTCCGGTAGGCCTGTTTTTCACCCTCCCCAAGCTCCAGAGCCTTTCCTGGAGCCTCCTGGAAGGCGAAAATGACTCCCCTGGCCCTCCGGAGGCTGGAAACAGCCTGTTTCCAGATTTCCAGGAGGCTCGGTTTTCACCCTTCCAGAGCCTCCACGCAAGCCCTGTACTTACCTGGCATCCAAAACGGGCTGCGTGGAGACTCCTGGGACGGGAGGCATGGGCATGCGCACACGTCTTCCGCATGCGCAGCAAAGATCCAAAAATCAGCCAGCGGGAGGCACACACACATGCACAGTGGAGCTAACCTAGGGCGACGGCTCACGTGCCCGCAGAAATGGTTCCGCGTGCCACCTGTGGCACGCCATCACGGGCATAGACTATCAATCCATGCTTTCATAATCTCACATTTGGATTACTTGCACTGCAAGTAGGGAAAAAAGCACTATCAGAAAAATAGTAAGTTTTTTACTAGGCACACGTTTTGGTCTTCCTTTTGACCACAGGCACAAAAATATATAGACCCATATCTCCAACCACTTAACCTCTTTGAAGTCTTTTGATTTACAACCTCTGATTTAGCAACCATTCAAGGTTACGACGGCACTGAAAAAAGTTACTGGTGCTTGCCCTTATGCCCGTTGTAGTATCCCATGCGATTTTTGCTTGTGATCAAAAGTTGCATGCTTGGCAGCCGGCATGCATTTACAATGGTTGCAGTGCCCTGGAGTCACAGGATTGCCATGTGTGAGCTTTCAACAAGCAAAGTCAGTGGGGAAATCTGGTTTGACTCAACAAACACGTGATTCACTTAAAAACTGCAGTGATTCACAACAATGGCACAAAAAGATTGAAAAAAAATCTAAAAGTATACTAAAAGTAGTATATCCAACCTCTACAATGGGACTCTTGGAAGAACCGGACAGGATAAATATGTCTGGCTCCAAGATGGAGGGAAAAGAACAAAGCTCCAACTACATCAAACCACCAACAACTTCCTGTTCTTAATATTTTGCTGACATGCTTCCCAAGGCAAAGGGGTGTGGGCAGAGAGATTCATCTTCCCTTCCCCCCCATCATCCCCCCCCCTTTATGGATATTGCAGCCATCTAGAACAGAAGCAAACCATGATTAAAACACCAGGCTAGAAATCAGAAGATGATAAATTGTAGTCCCGCCAGCTGGGTGACTTTGGGCCGGTACCTCTCTCAGCCCAACCCGCTTTCCAGGGTTGTTGTGGTGGGGAAAAATGTGGAGGAAAAAGGTGTGTTTGGGTATTTTGCCGCCTTGAGTGATTTGTCAAAATAATAAAAAAATTCTGGCTGAGACTGGAGGCTGTATGTTTCACCGCCCCCAGCAAGGAATCCACACTAATAAAACAGGAAACAGCTAACAGAAGACGGGCCTATCGGTCCCTACCGAGCCACGTTCGCTCTTTGCCAAAATGCCCTCTCTTTCCCACCCCAAAGGAGAGATGTCCACGGCACTGCGCTCCATCATTGGTGCCCCTTGGCGACCGGGGTCCGATCCAACCGCCCCCCCCCCGAAAAAAGGTCCCCTTCTCCCTCCCCAGCCTTTTCTGTTGTGTGTGGCGGCGCCCGAGCCGAAGGATTAAAGGGCAGCCTTGTCTCTTGTCTTTGCAAACCGCCACCCGCCGGTGCGTTTGATCAGCGTCGGAGCTGTGGCAAAAGCTAATGAATAGATGAAAAGGGGAAACAGAGCAATGAGAATTAAAACACCAAACGCCACCCTGGAGTCCGATCCTTTAACATCCCCCCTTCCACCATCCTCCACTGCAGGCAGTTCTCGACTTACAACAGTTCATTTAGTGACCATTCAATGTTAGAACAGCCTTGAAAAAATTGATTTATGACCGGTTACCTTTGCAGCATTCCCCATAATTGTGTGATCAAAATTCCGATGCTTGGCCATGGGCTCATTTTTATCACTGTTGCTGTATTGTGGTGTGTGTGTGTGTGTGTGATCCCCTTTTGCGACCTTCTTTGACAAGCAAAATCAAGGGTGGAGGGAACTAGATTCATTTAACAACCAGGTTACTCATTGATCAACTCCAGTGATTCCCTTAACAAAGAAAGTTTGTAAAATTCGGTGTATGTGTGTGTGCGCAAAAAACTCACTGGAACAAATGTCGCACTGAAGAACCTAAGTTTTGGTGCTCCCTTGTGGGTCGTAAATTGAGGACTACCTTACTGCAATTTGCTTAACGACCATGGCACAAACGGTGCTTAAAAAACGGGGCCAAATTCACCCACAAATGCCTCGCTTTGCCATGGAAATTTTTTTTGGGGGGGTGGGGAGTGGGAGGGGGGGGGGAGGGGGGGGAAAGGGGGGGGGGGAAACCTCACGGTCTGCCGGTCCTAAGTCGAGGACTACCTTACTGTGATTCGGTTAACAACCAGGGCACGTATGGTCCTTTAAAAAAAAAATCGGGACCAAATTCAGCGAGATGCTTTGGCCATGGAATTTGGGGGCGAAGAAAAGAGGGAGAGAGAGCCCGTGGGGGGGGAGGGGGAGGGGGAGGGGGAGGAGAGAAGGGGAAGAAGAAAAAGGGGGACATGCCGGTCGTAAGTCGAGGACTAACTGTACCGCGATTCTCTGAACAACCTGGCACGAACGGTCCTTTTTTAAAAAAAACGGGGCCAAATTCACTCACAGATGCCTTTTTTTGGCCATGGAAATTAGGGGGGGGGGGCACAGGAGGGGACGGGTCTGTCCGTCGTAAGTCGAGGACTACCCGCCATAGGCCGAAGGGAGCGCCGGGAGCAGAGCCTCCCCGTACAGAGGCAGCCTATCTGCGCGAACGGAAGGCGCTTTTTCCTCCCTTCGCCCCCTCCCCCCCCGCTCCTTTCGAGGCCCCCGGCCGAGCGGGGAGAGAGAGAGAGACAGAGACTTAAGAGAGCGGGGGCCGCTTACCTTTCACGATGTCGCACTCGACGACGGGCCCGAACTCCTGGAAGAGGACGCGGAGCTCTCCGCTGGTGCAGGCGGCCGAGACGTTGCCGACGAAGATCTTGACGGTGTGGGTGGGCCTTGGGCGGGAGAGCTCGACGACGACGCGGTGGCAGTGCAGCAGGTGGCCGTTGAGCTTCTGGATGGCGCGGTCGGCCGCCGCCTCGTCGCGGAGGTGGACGAAGGCGAACTGCTTCATGAGGGCCACCTTCAACACCTCGCCCGGCACCGCCGCCTCGAAGAGGTCGCGAAGCTCTACCTGCGAAGCCTCCTCAGGAACGTTGCCCACGAACACCTTCACGCCCGCCTGCATGGCGCGCCCGGCGGGTCCTGAGGAGAAACCGGAGAAGGGCGACGCGGGAGGCGGGAAGGAAGGAAGGAAAAAAAAAAAAAAAGAAGGCGAGGCGGCCGCTCAAAATGGCGCCCGCGAGAGCGACGCGCTTTCTGAGGGGAAAACGCGGGGAGCGCGCCGACGCGCATGCGCGGAGCTAGGGCACGCCCCCTTCCCTTCCTCCGAGCGCGAGACGTCTCCGCTTCGCGCGCCTTGCCGGGCGCGAGACCACGCATGCGCGGTAGACCTCCCCCCCCTTCCCAATCTCCTTTTAAGGGAGCCCGGGTTGACGCGATTTCGTGCGAACAAGAAGCTTCGGGATAACTAAACTCGAAAGAAGCGTGGATTCACATCGGGGAAAGGTGTGGGGAGTTTCTTAAAAGGAAAACAAAAAGAGAACACTTCCAAGATGCACCCCTCTAGAAAATTGAATAGCTCTATGTGACCCTCCAACTGAAAAGGAACCGCCCGCCCTCCTTGATGCGCTTGCGCAATAGCGCTCTTCCCGCTTTCCATAGATATAGAAAGGGTAGAAAATTGTTTTTAATATGTAGGTGGGGCTTTTGAGACTTTTTTAAAAAAAACTTTCCTCCCCCCTCCCATGGGTTGGATAATGACAGCTACATAAATAATGACAACAAATTCGAGATTTCGGCCTGTGATTATTGGACATTAGCAGCTCTCTTTCGATGCAACTTATCACTTGATGAGAGTTCTGCAATAAAAAAGTTGTCCTAGATAGAATCAGAATGTTTGCTGAACCTTTCTGGTTTATCCTACGGCTGGCTGCCTATCGGAAAAGATTTAAGGCAGTTAATTTTTCAAACTTGGCAAACTTTTTAAAATAGATGGACTCCTGGGAGTTGAAATCCAGGCCTCTTAAAAGTGGCCACGTTTGGAGGGGAAAAAAACCAACAACCACTGGTTGAAAACATGGAGTTAGCTCTGAAAAAATTCGGCCACAAAATAAGTTAAGCATCACCACGGAATTTCCGAAACGGATATATCACACACACACACACAAAACCAAAAAAATCCATTTTATCTATCGGCAATGCATTTAAACCGGAAGAGAACACAGCAGCTGCTGAAGAAGATTATATAATTTTTATTATTTATTATTAATCATATTTTAACCATAATTTAATGGATGGTCAAAGGAAGAAAAAGAACCAGAGGCACAGTTCAAATTGCACCACTCTCCCAGATAGAAGCCTCACGTGAAAAATCCACTCCCAAGCCCACCCTAATACACAATGCTTTTGCGGTACAGGTAGTCCTCGCCTTACGACCACAATTGAGCTCCACATTTCCAGCGTTAAACGAAAACTCTCGTTAAGTGAGTGTCCCCCCCCCCCCCCATTTTACCTCTCTTGTCATAGTGGTTTAAATGAATCCCTAAAGTTGGTTAACTTAACTGCTGTTAAGTGAATCTGGCTTTCCTCGTTGACTTTGCCGCTCGGAAAGTCGCAAAAGGGGATTACGCGACACTGCAGCCGTCGTAAATGCGAGTCAGCGGCCAAGCGTCTGAATTTTTGATCGTGTTACGTGACTCTGGGGATGCTGCAACGGTCTTAAAGTGGGAACAATTGCTCACAAGTTGCTTTTTATCGGTGCCGTTGTAACTTCGAATGGTCGCTAAATGAATGGTGATAAGATGAGGACTATCTGTCCCATCCCCCCACCCCCCTTTCTCACGCTTTCAACAGAATAACAAAGTTGGAAGTGATCTTGAAGCACTTCTAATCCAGCTCTATTTTACAGACACTAAGGCACTGTCACATATATCCCAAGAAGTCCGAGGGCAGCCGACTTGGATACAAGAAATCTTCGACTTATGATCGCAATCGAGTCTTAAAATTTCTGTGGCTGAGTGAGGCGTTTGCTGAGTGAATTTTTGCCCCGTTCTACAACCTTCCTTGCCACAATTGTTAAGTGAATCAACTGCAGTTGTTAGCGACACGGCTGTTAAGTGAATTTGGCTTCCCCGCGTTGACTTTGCGTGTCCTCGACGGTCGCCAAAGGGGATCATGTGACACTGAGACCGTCATAAATAGGAGCCAGTTGGAGAGCATCCGAATTTTAATTACGTGAATGTTGAAATGGTCATCAGTCACTTTTTTGAATGCCGTTCAGTCATTAAATGAACTATTGTGAGCCGAGCACTGCCTGTACTAATAATTTATGGTATTGTAGCAATCTCTGTTGTTATTGTTGTCAGTTGCAAAGTCATGTCTGCCCCATCGCAACCCCATGGACAACATTCCTCCAGGCCTTCCTGTCCTCTACCATCCTCCGGAGTCCATTGAAGCTCACTCGCCGACTGCTTCCGTGACTCCATCCAGCCACCTTGTTCTCTGCCTTCCCTTTCTTCTTTCGCCCTCCATCGTTCCCAGCATTCGGCTCTTCTCCAGGGAGTCCTTCCTTCCTTCTCATTCGGTGGCCAAAGGATTTGAGTTCTTGAGATAAAGATGGGAGGAGAAAAAATGCCATCTCATATTGCCCCAACCTAACAGAGAAAGTTGCCTTTTTTGGGGGGGAACTCTCCCTTTTAACCCGGCCAACAAAAGTGTGTCTAGTCAAGGCGATGGTTTTCCCAGTTGCAATGTATGGCTGTGAAAGTTGGACCATAAGGAAGGCTGAGAAGGCCCAAGAATGGAGGCCTTTGAACTCTGGTGCCGGAGAAGACTCCCGCGAGTCCCTTGGACTGCAAGATGATCCAACCGGTCAGTCCTAGAGGAGATCAACCCTGACTGCTCTCTAGAAGGCCAGATCCTGAAGAGGAAACTCAAATCCTTTGGCCACCTGATGAGAAGGAAGGAAGGACTCCCTGGAGAAGAGCCGAATGCTGGGAATGATGGAGAGCAAAAGGAGAAGAAGGGGACGGCAGAGAACGAGGTGGCTGGAGTCACTGAAGCAGTCGGTGGGAGCTTCAATTCACTCCAGGGATAGTAGAGGACAGAAAGGCCTGGAGGAAGTATATGGGGTTGTGATGTGTTGGACACGACTTCGCAACTAACAACTCCTCCCTTTTAAACTACCCACTGCAATCTCACCAGCGTAAACCTAATCTATGGCTGCGGAAAAGATGTTTAATTTTCTTCCTTCCGTGCCCCGCACGGAAGGGGAAAGGCACTGTTCCCACAATCCTAAAATGGGACCATAAAGAAGAAGCAAAAAGGGGGGGGGGGGGAGAAAATAAATCCCAAAACTTAAGCCTAAAAAAAATTGTGCGCTTGTGGGAAAATCAAACCCCCCCCCCCCCCCCAAAATCTAAAAGCGATGTGCTTTATTGGAATGTTTGGAGGTTTTGGGGGGGGGGATATCTTTCAAGTGCAGTAATGATCTTTTCCCCTGCCAGCAAAAAAGCCGATTTGTATGTTTGTGTCTCTCTCCAGACACATAAACACACACAGACACGCACGAACCTGCCTTATTTGGGGTCATTTCCGGGAGGCCAACTGAGATCTCCGTGCCTTAAGAGAATCGGTGAAACCCCACTTTGCAAACTCCAGAGCGAGGGGGAGCACAGCAGCGGGCGTCCACATCCTACAGATGAGGAGTGGGTTGTCCGGAAGCGGCCTGGCCTAACCTGCTCCCTGACCTTTCCCGCTCTTCCCAAAGAGTCACTCCGCTGCAGGTACATATTTTCTTGGGATTCTGGAAGAGGCCGGATGAGCGAGCGATGATTCCGCAGGCCACTCTGCCAAAAAAAAAAAAACAACAACAACAAAACGGAAAGGTCAAGTTGGAGGGTTTTTTTTAAACAAAAAGAATCTTTTTATCTAGATCAGGAATCAGCAACCTGTGGCTCTGGAGCCGCCTGTGGCTCTTTCACCCCTCTGCTGCGGCTCCCCGTCGCTCAAAATAGGCATCACAACTGCCAATGTGCGACACCCGCCGGCACGCGATTTACTGAGCTTTTCAACCGCCGGTAGGCCAACCGTGGATAAATCCAAGAAAAGTTTCAGAAGAAAACAGAACGTTTAATTCAGCTAGTTTTGTGGCCGCTCAAGAAATAGTCAGGCACGGGAAGGATTTTTGTGGCTCCCGGTGTTTTCTTTTCTGTGGGAAACGGGTCCAAATGGCTCTTTTGAGTGTTTAAGTTTGCACATCCCTGATCTAGACAGAAAGCTGGTTTAGAATGAATGATAGAATAACAGAGTTGGAACAGCAACAGCAATTATATACCGCTTCACGGTGCTTTCCAGCCCTCTCTAAGTGGTTTTACAGAGTCAGCCTGTTGCCCCTCAACAATCTGGGTCCTCATTTTACCCACCTCGGAAGGATGGAAGGCTGAGTCAACCTTGAGCCGGTGAGATTTGATCCGCTGATCTGCTGAACTAGCAGTCAGCTGGAGTAGCTGCAGTACTGCACTCTAACCACTGCGCCACCTCGGCTCTTTACTTCCAAGTCGACCCTGATTTCTTAGCTCTTCTTTTCTTCTGGCAGCTCTGCGCATGCGCACACTGGGAACAGGCTCCAGCTGTTCCTCTGCCTCACTGCTGTCTAGCTCCGGAGGCAGCTGATAACTCCCAGACGGCCTTGGCTCCCTTTCCGCCTCCGATGCAGAGCCCTCGTCCGAGCCTTCCCCAGCCTCCAGGACTGGCCCATGTTCCTCCCCAACCTCCTCACTGTCCGACTCTGCTGGAAGGCCACAACAATGAGCTGTTGGAAGTCAAGGACTACCTCTACATGCAAACAGCAGATCCCAATTTGTGGCTCCTTCCTGCTTCTTCACAGACGTTCAGAAAACCCTCGTCTTCCAGCAAAAAAAAAAGATTAAACAGTTCTGGATTTCCTCACCTCTCCCCGGAATTTCCCGAGATTTTTGACAGAGGGTGATTCCCGCGGCCCAAGTCATCCTCCCCTTCGTCTATCACCAAGGAACGGCCGATTATATCGTCCACCTAAGGAGGGGAAGAAGACAACACCGTCAGCGGACCCAACCTTGTTTCACGACGGTCACAAACAAGATTATCTATACGGGATGTCCTCGACTGACGGCCACGAAAAGAGATCGGAGTTTCATCCTTCAGCGGCAAAGTGCCTAAGGGAGGAGGCCTCATGGGATCCTACCCAATTTTTTTGACGGGTGGATCTGGTCGTTAAGCAAGGGACGTTGGTCATTAAGTAAGATATCACCGGAGTGCGGTTTTCAAACCTTCCCTGCTGGCTTCCCCCATTGACTCTGCAACTTCTTTCACCATTTACAACATCATTCACATTCTCATAATTTCCCTAAACTTAATGTTGTAATATGTTAAACAATTAAACATGATAAAATCCTCCATTTTCTTCTTAATATCTTCTAGTAATAATACCATATTAACAATAATCACCACTGTTCTCATCATACCTGATGAGGTATGAGGATGACCTCCCATCGACCCGTGTGCTCCCACAGAGAGGGTCTCCTCAGGGTGCCATCAGCCAAACAATGTAGGCTGGTGACCCCCAGGGGGAGAGCCTTCTCTGTGGGGGCGCCCACCCTCTGGAACCAGCTGCCCCCAGAGATGAGGAGAATCCATGACCTCGGTGCCTTCCGCCGTGCCCTCAAAACCTATCTTTTTCAGCAAGCCGGGCTGGCTTAAAAAAATTTTTTTTAAATGTTTTAATTGGTTTGTCACCTTTTAAACTATGGAGCCAAATTTATTTACTTATATATATATATATATTGTTTTTAATGTTTGTACTTTATGTTTTTAACCTTGGCTGTACACCGCCCTCAGTCCTCAGGGAGAAGGGCGGTTTATAAGTTTGAAATTAAATTAAATTAAATTAAATTCATGTGCTAACAATTTCCATCTTATTTATATCTCTGCCTTAATTGTGTTTTCTATTTATTCTTTAGCCTTCTTCATTTCCCTATTCTATGGCAGGGCTAGTACTTACCATCTCCTGGAGATTAGCCCAAAGTCAGCCGGCCAGCTTTCATCCCTAAAGCGGGATTAGAACTGACCATATTTTGGTGATTGACCCAAAGATATCCAGCCTATTTTTATATCTATGGCGGGACTAGAACTCACAGTCTGCTGGTGATTGGCCCAAAGTCACCCCAGCCAGGTTTCACGCCTAAACTGGAGACTAGAATTTACAGCTTCTACGCTAGTTGCAGAGGATGGGCATTTTCCAGCTTGGGCAAAAGGGAGGGAAAAAATATAACCAGCTGCTGCAAACCCCCCCTTCCTGATTAGTTGCCTCCAGTGAGTTCTTTCATCCACCCATTTGCTGGACGGCTTCTTTATTCCAGGACGACTCACCTTCAGCTGAGGATCTTCCATCCGAAAGGACGCTCTTCCATCAGCCGTGGCCAAGATGTTCCCAAGATCGCCTGCGTGCTGAAAAACCGATTCGGTCCTTAACTTACAGTCACAATTCATAGCAATAGCAGAATAAGCGAGTTGGAAGGGACCTTGGAGGTCTTCTAGTCCAACCCGCTGCTCAAGCAGGAAACCTTGTACCATTCCCAGGACAAAATGGCTGCCCAATTAGCTTCTTAAAAACCTCCACTGTTGGAGCATTCACAACCTAGAAGTCCATACAAGGTTAACAGACACATACCGTATATTTCAGAGTATAAGACTCTCCAGAGTAGAAGACGCACATTAGTTTTTGGGGAGGAAAACAAGAATAAAAAAAAAAAATCTGCCTCGATTTACCATCGTCCATCAGTATTTATCTGGAGCATTGGGAAAAATTATGGGGAAAAAATTATAAACTGACGATGTCGGCCGCATACAAGGGGAACATCTACAAAATGTTTTATAGATGGCATTTACTCCCAACGAGATTGGCCAAAATGTTTCCCAATAGACCACCAAATTGCTGGAGATGTAACCACCAACAAGGGATCTACTACCACATATGGTGGACATGTCCCAGAGCGAGGGATTATTGGACAAAAATTTAAAAATGGTTGGAGGAAATTGTTGAACAAAAAATTGGTATGAAGCCAGAGTTATTTCTTTTTGAGTATAATAAAAGGTAATATAAGCAAAGAAATTCAATACATCATTCTCCATATAGTCACCGCAGCCAGAATCCCATTCGCCCAAAATTGGAAGCAAGAAAACACTCCATCAAACACATTATAAAAAAGGTGCTAGAATATGCAGAAATGGACAAATTAACGATGGAATCAAGGGACAGAGAGGAAACGATGTATTATGAGACGTGGAACAGGTGGTATAACTGGCTTGAAAAGAAGTCTAAAATTAACTTACAGTGAATGTACAGAAAAGATAACAAATGAATAAAATGTATATTTTAGAGTGTAGTAGACATGTAAATATTGTATATAGTATAAAGATAACTAACTATGAAACAAGAATGTGTATTCTATAAAACAATAGGTCTGTAGATAAGTTGAAATTAAGGAAAAATTCCGATAACGGAAAGCTGTAATAGTGTAATTGTGATTTTAAAGGTTAAAAATGTTGAATAAAAATATTTTTTTTTAAAAAAAGAGACATACCATATTTTTTGGAATATAAGACAGTCCGGAGTGTAAGACGCACATTAGATTTTGGGGAGGAAAACAAGCAAAAAAAAATTCTGCCTCTGCCTACCAGCATTCGTCAGTATTCATCCGGCTAGCATCCTTGCAGCAAACAGCAAACAGCCTGGTTAGCTTCAGCACGTTATCGCAGCCTGATTTCGCACAAACAGCTGATTGGCGGTTGGATTGGCCTCCCGGAATATCACCAATTAGCCGTTCCAGGCTGCGGGGATCGCCAGAGCCCATTGCTGCCTCTGCATGTCGCGTTTCTGGCCTTCACACACTCCGTTTTAGAACCGTTCCAGGCTGCGGGGACCGCCACAACACATCGCCGCTTCCGTGCGTCATGTTTTCCGTCTCCACGCGTCACATTTTCGGCCAGTTCCAGGCGGCGGGGATCGCAGCCGTCGCCAATCTCCACCGCCTGGAACCGGCCAAAAATGCGATGCACGGAAGCCAAAAATGGGGCAGGGCGGGCCCCAAAAACGCGACGCGTGGAGGCAGCGATCGGCAGCGATGTGCTGTGGCGATCCCCGCAGCCTGAAACGGGTGTAAAACGGGAGAAGGGTGTGGGCTGGCGGGTGGGCGGGGCTTCGCCTACATTCAGTGTATGAGACGCACCACAATTTTCACCCACTTTTAGGGGCGGGTGCGGGAGTCTTAGTCTTCGGAGCATCTTATACTCCGAAAATTACGGTAAAGCAAGAAAAGTACGAAAAAGCAAGCGGTGCCTAACTCACCCTGTGCAGATCCTGGGGGCCTCCGTGGCATTCCCCTTTGGGATTGAAATGGTCTCCACAACTGTTTAGGAGAAAATCAAGAGTGGGAGATTTGGTGGTCAGGAAAAAAAAAAAACTTCTCGCCAACTTTTACAACCCGAGAAAACACCTGAGCGGGGGGGGGGGGGGGAGCCCTTCTAGAGCGGAGGGGTCAAACTCAATTTCATTGAGCGCCGCATCAGGGTTGTGTTTGACCGGGGGGACGGGGGTGGGTGGGCATGGCCAGCTCAACCTCACTCGTGTCGGAGACACCTGCTGCTGTGGTGGCCCCTGGCAGGGCTGGGGAGCTCCATTGTCTCCAGCAGAGGAAAACAAGACAAGGCAGAGCACCAAAACCTTGTCCTAGAGAGGAGGCTTGCTGTCTGCTGGAGGCCAAGTGCTAAGACAGGACTTCCTTCCTTCCTTATATTTTCCTTCCTTCCTTCTCTATCTTTCCTTCCTTCCTTTCCTTCCTTCTCTATATTTTCCCTCCTTCCTTCTCTATCTTTCCTTCCTTCCTTTCCTTCCTTCTCTATATTTTCCCTCCTTCCTTCTCTTATCTTTCCTTCTCTATATTTTCCCTCCTTCCTTCTCTATCTTTCCTTCCTTCCTTGTCTTTCCTTCCTTCCTTTCCTTCCTTTATATTTTCTCTCCCTTCTCTCTCTCCCTCCTTCCTTCTCTATCTTTCCCTCCTTCCTTCTCTATCTTTCCTTCCTTGCTTCCCTCTTCATTCTCCTTTTTTCTTCCTCCCGCTCTTTCCTTCTTTTACCTTCCTTGCTCTCTTCCCATCTTCCCTTCTTTTTCATTGTCTTTCCTCTTTCTCCTTTCCTGTCCCTTCTTGGATGCTCAAATGCAAAAGGGGAAACATTTCTCCTTTTGCTAGCCCTCTGCCAGTGAAAAAAGACCCCCCTCCCGCCCCCCAGCTCCGTTTTTGGTGGCAGAGGGCTGGAGGAGGCCATCCAGGCTGAAAACAGGCCCCTCAAAAGCTCCATTTTTGATGGCAGAGTGTTGTGACCTCGGCTTCCTGAGTCATGAAAACACACAAGTAGTCCCCAAAAACCTCTTTTATTGCAACAGCTGTGAATAACTTTCATTCACAGCCGAGTCCCAATTAGTTACAAAAAGTCCTTCGGGAAAAGTCCTTCGGGATATTCACCAACCTTTCTCTCCCTTGACACCCTGCCAAAGACCTACTTGGCAAAGCCCCACAGAGTCCAGAATCAAACAGAGATGCTGACTGGGAACAGAATTAACAACGTTGCTTTCCTGCAAAGGGCCAACGTGCCTTTGCTCCTCTTTTAAGCCTTATGGGAGGGACCAATCATCTCCAGGCCTTACTCCCGAGTCGCCCCTTTAGTTTTAACTGTTCTTGCCTTCTGGCAGCTCTGCACATAAGCGCACTAGGAAAAGGCTCCTCCTGTTCTTCTGCCTTTTTGCTGTCCGACTCTGCGCATCACTCCCCAATGGCCCTGGCCCCATCTTTGCCTCTGACGCAGAGCCCTCATCCGGGCCTTCCCCAGACTCCAGGACTGGCCCATGTTCCTCCCCAGCCTCCTCACTGTCTGACTCTGCTGCCAGCTCCACAAGCTGCTGGCGGACCACAAGACAGAGGCATTGTGGGCCGGTCCTTTGCAGACCAGATATAAGTATCCCCCGCGGGCCAGGTTCGGCCTGCGGTCCTTGAGTTTGGCACCCGTGTTCTAAAGCTTCTTACCTGTCACAAGTCCGGCTGAGGTCTCCAAATTCATGGACGTGAAGCCCGTGCAGCCCCGGCTGAAGACCATCGACTGTGCCGTCCACAAGGCACTTTTCGGGCGAGAGTTGCAGGAACCTCACTACGCCTTGGATCAGTCCACGGCCGGACACCATGGCCACGGCGGCAGTGCCGAGCAATCCTTGGGGGGGAAAAAAAGGAGGTCAACAGAATGTGAAATAGAATTTTGTCGTAGAAAATAATCTGAGTGGCCCTTGATGCTCTCTGAGCTTGGTGGTTTCCTTGTAGATGTTTCATCACCAAACTAGTATAGTGTAGCCTTTATTGTCATTGTACGTCATGCATACACCGAAATTGGTTTTAGCCTCATTGGTGCAATCCATGACAAAGAATACAAACAATGTACCGTATTTTTCGGAGTAGGAGATGCACCGGACTATAAGACGCACCTACCTTTTTTGGTGAGGAAAAGAAAGAAAAAGAAATCTGTCTCTGCCTCCCAGCAATTTTGCCTCCTTGCAGCAAACAGCAAACAGCCTGCTTTACTTTCATTTTCGTTTTCAGCATAGCTTGATTAGCACGAGAAAAAAAAAATCTGCTCCCAGCAATTTACCTCCTTGCAGCAAGCAGCAGAGGCCTGCGCAAAACAGCTGAGAGCGAAACAGCTGAGAGTCGGGAGGCCGATTCAATCAACTTGTGCTAATTAGGCTGTGCTGAAGCTGAAAGGAGCTGCTTCTTCTTGCTGCTTGCTGCAAGGAGGTAAACTGCTGGGAGGCAGAAGCCAAAGGGTGGGGGCCAGTGGGTGGGCGGATCTACATTCGGTGTATAAGACGCAACTAAATTTACCCTCCACTTCTGTAGTGGTTCGCCAGCAGCCTGCGCAGCTGGCAGCGGAGTCAAAACAGTGAGGAGGCTGGGAGGAACATCAGCCAGTCCTGGAGTCTGAGGAAGGCGCTGATGAGAGCTCTGCGTCGGAGGCGGAGATGGGGCCAGGGCCATCTGGGAGTGATGTGTGGACTCCGGAACCTCCAGAGGCTGACATTAGAGAGGCAGAGGAACAGGAGGAGCCTGTTCTTTCTGCATGCATGCGTAGAGCTGCCAGAAGGCAAGATCGGCTAAAGCAAAGAGGACGACTTTGGAGTAGGGCCAAGAGGTGATTGGCCCCTCCCATAAGGCTTAAAAGACCAGCAACGGCTCTTGGCCTCTTTGTTGGAAAACAACGTTGATCGTCTTGCTGCACTTATCTCTTGTCGGCGTCTTTCTGCTTTTGAACTTTTGCCAAGAGAAGCCTTTGGCGGTTTGCCTAATTCTACCAAGGTTGGTGATTAGACTGAAGAATTTGTGTTATGAAGAGTTTGTTTTAATTTAGTTTAGATGACGCTGAGAATGAGTTAATTCTCAGCAGTTCTAATAAAGTCTGTTTGTTTTGGAACTGTTTGCGTTGATTACTACCTACTTGGGCCTGGGTCACAACAACTTTACACCAGTCACTTGGGTGGGGAAAAGACCTTGTACACCACAGAGCGATTTAACACTTTGCTGGAGATTTATTCCAGGAAAAGGAAGTGGAAGATCGTGTTAGGATTTACCTGGAACATTACTTCCCATTCCTTTCAGCACAGCCTTGCGTCCCGTAGTTTCTAAAAGGTTCTGGACTTCTTCGGTACCAAGACTTGTCTCCACCAGGACAGTTTGGGAATCTAGCTGGATGTCAACTATGCGGAGGCCTTTAAGAAAATGGAGATAAACATGTAGGGGTAGGGCTTCCCAATCTTGGCAATGTGAAGACGTGTGGATGTCAACTCCCAGAATTCCTCAGCTGGCTCCATAGCAGCTTGCTAGGGAGTTCTGGGAGTTGACATCCACACGTCTTCACCTTGCCAAGATTGGGACACGCTCATGTTAAGCAATTTTATATATCCCACCTTTATTATTTGGTTCTGCAACCCAACAAGACAGACACAGACTTCAGAGGATCATTAGAACTGCAGAAAAAACAATGGCTACCAACCTGCCTTCTGTTGAGGACCTGTATACTGCACCAGTCAAAAAGAGGGCTGTGAAAATATTTACAGACCCCTCGCATCCTGGACATCAACTGTTTCAACTCCTATCCTCAAAACAACGCTATAGGGCACTGCACACCAGAACAACTAGACAAAAGGATAGTTTTTTCCTGAACGCCATCACTCTGCTAAAGAAATAATCCCCTCAACACTGTCAAACTATTCACTAAGTCTGCATTACTATTACTATTACTATTAATCTTCTCATCGTTCCTATCACCCATCTCCTCCCTTTTATGACAGTATGACTGTAACTTTGTTTCTGGTATCCTTACGATTTATATTGATTGTTTCCTAGTATGATTTGATTGCTTATTTGTACCCTATGACTATCATTAAATGTTGTACCTTATGATTCTTGACTAATGTATCTTTTCTTTTATGTACACTGAGAGCATATGCACCAAAGACAAATTCCTTGTGTGTCCAATCACACTTGGCCAATAAAGAATTTTCTTTCTCTCTCTCCCTCTCTCTCTTTCTTTCTTCTTTCTTTTTCATCTATCTATCTATCTATCTATCTATCTTCCTTCCTTCCTTCCTTCCTTCCTGTCTGTCTCTCCATCCATCCATCCTTTTTACAAATAACTCAAGGTGGTGAACCTATCCAACACATCTTCCTCTTACTTTTCCCTGCAACAACGTCTGTGATGTGGGTTGGGCTGAGAGAGAGGAATTTTAAATTTAACAATTTCTTACTTAAAACTTGGGTCCTGGTTCTGTATTCCCCCAGCAGCCATCCACTGTTTCCCCACAGAGCAGCTCTCCCTGCAACCAACCGCCCACAGGAGAGAGAGAGAGAGACTCTGCCAGTCCCATGATCCTTAGTGGGAACACATCTGATTGGCTGGCAGTTGCTCCCTCCTCCCCGTTTCCCAGCTGGGATATCCTTTTCAGGCCAGGCCCTAGGAAATGCAATCTAACAAAGACAACAATAAGTAAATGAAACACAGCTGTTTCATCACAAATATATACGAACATTTAGGGGGCGTTCAAAAATTCAGTTAACAGCTCATTTTCGAATTCCCTATTAAAAATCAAATTGCCCCCGTGGGCCCCACATTAGGAACTACTGGTCTAAGGTCACCCGGATGGCTTTTATCCCTATGGCAGGGCTATTACTCAAAATCTTCTGGTTTCTAGCATGGTGCCTTAACTATTAGATGAAACTGGCTCTCTGGATAAATTTAATTAATCCCTTAGATTCATTAGATTTTTTTATCTTGCCTCTATTACTTCATAAGTAATTCAAGGTGGTAAACGTACATCATGTAATGTCGGGATACTAAAAGTCTTTGTTTCCTGGGTTAGTCTATTAACTGCATTCCTCCAACCACTCATTATGTCTCCTTGTACAAGTAGTCCTCACTTAACAACCGGTCCCTTAGCACCCATTCCAATTACAGTGCACCACCCCAGAACTAGTTAGAATTTTGGAAGTTCTGACTGCTACATGCCACTTTGCAGTCATGTGGTTGTAGTTCGGGCGCTTGGCAATTGGCTCGTTATTTATGGCCATTTGCAACAGTCTGCAAACACACGGACTGTGATTTTCAACATTTTTTGGTAATTTCTGGCCGAAAGACAACTTCTAACATGGAATAATCATCCTGCAGCTTGATCTGAGACAAGCCTGAGCTGGTTACATCACCCGGTAGAGCAATTCACGAAAATAATTTTGCATCTGGAACAAGGCTTCCAATAATTAATGGATTTAGAGTTTCCCCCCCCAAAATTTGGTGCTCTGTATTGGCTGAGTATTCCAGGAGTCCTTCCAAATCAGCCAGAAAAAAACTAGATGGAAAACTGAGTTGCCTTTCTGACACACTCTTACGACATCTATGGAATTTCAGTAAGTAAAATGTAGTGATGAGGAAGTAAATTATTGGGTAGAAACCAGGCGACTAATTCCATTTTAGGTATGAAAACCAGTTCTAGTCTTACCTGAAGCCACGAAACTGGCTGCAGTCTTTGGGCCAGTCACTTTCCCTCAGCAAAACCCACCTCACAGGGTGGTTGTTGTGGGGAAAACAGGAAGAGGGAGGGAGGAGGAGGAAGGGTGTGTTGGATATGTTCACCATATTGAGTCATTTATAAATTATATTTATATCATAATTTATAAATAATAGAAATTTATAATATAAAATAAAATAAACGTCTGAAAAGAAAGTTGATCGTTCTGAGGCTGATCTCACCTGGTATCTTTTGCAGTGTTTTCTGGACCGCCTCGACACAATTTTGACAAGTCATCTCAACAGCAAACTCCAGCTACAATTAAAGAGAAGGAGAAAGTAACACAAAAGCATCAGTGAAAAATATAAAAGCCTTTGAATATGGGCTCGCCTGACATATATAAGTGGAACCCTTCTGGGAGTTAGAAGTCCACATTGGAATTCTTGTGGAACCTCATTTTAAATCAGAATTTTGGAATTAGGTCAGTATTTCTCAATTGTGGCAGCTTGAAGATCAAGCTGCCACAATTGAGAAATACTGACCTAATTCCAAAATTCTGATTTAAAATGAGGTTCCACAAGAAGTTTGGAAGGGGAGGGGCTTTTCTCTTGCCATATTTCTGCCTACCACATACAAGTAGTCCTCTAATTACAACCAGGATCCCGAAAATCTCTGTGACTAAGTAAGACATGGGTTAAGTGAGTTTCGCCCTATTTTGCGACCTTCCTCGCCACCGCTGTTAAGCGAGTCGCCGCCGTTATTAAATTATTATCAGGGCTGTAACGTGAATCTGGGTTTCCGCGTTGACTTTGCTTTCGTGAGGAGGTCACAAAAGGGGGATCGTGCGACCCACCGGGACGCTGCCGCCGTCGTAAATACGAGTCAGTTGCCAAGCCTCTGAATTTTGATCAGAGGGCGATGCGGCAACAGCCATTAAAAGTGTTTTTTTTAAAAACAAACGGCCATAAGTCACTTTTTTTCAGTGCCCCTGTAACTTTGTGAACGGCCACTAAACGAACCATTCTAAGTCGAGGACTAGCTGTATTTCTTCCCACAGCCAGATATAAGCGCACCTCCCCCACCGCCTCTCTGGAGATGGAGAAGGTGCCATTTTTTTTAAAGAATGACACAGCAGGTAGTTCAACCGGTGCAGCTACAACCCCTTTGCTCCTGCTTTACAAAACGACCCCCCCCCCCCCCCCCCCCCCACACACACACGCCTTCAACCTCTTCAGACATGCGCAAAGCGTCGGACACGGAAAGAAAAGGCAGCGCTCGATTCCCCCACCCGGGAAGGGTTCCCCCACCGTGCAGCGAAGGCCTCCGCCTTTTTCGGGAGCTCCGTCCATCTTGCCTTCCAGAATAAAAAGAGAAAAACAAAATTATAGTCCACCCGGACCATTTTGAAAGAGACACACCGGAAGTCTCCGACGCGCTCCCCCCCCCGATTGGTTGTACGAGGCGGACATGCGCAGTAGAAACCGAGAGCGGAACTCGGGCGCGACGGCTTAAGCATTCCGCCCGGACGACTATAGGCGCTGGACCGCTCGGTTGTCAAGGCGACCGAAACGAAAACGGGGCCTGTTGCGGCGGTTGGTATTTTTTTAGGCCGCCATGGCGTCGAGCGTGTCGCCTCCCGGGAGGTCGCTGTACCGGCTGGAGGACACGGGAAAATGGACGCACCAGCTGCGGGAGCAGTACCGTCGCATCCTGACGCCGCTCTCGCTCTTCCCCACCACTTTTTCCCGAGTCAAGCCTTGCCTGTCAGGCTCTTCTCTGAGCACGCCAGAGGAAGAGGAGCTGCCGGTGCCCATCACGCTCTCGGCCCTGATGCACCTGGTGAAGGCCCGTTTGGAGCCGGGCCCTCAGGAGGCCCGAGCCCGCCCTCAACACCTGAGGGCCTTCCGTGACATCATCCTGACCGAAATCAAGCAGGCCCACAAAGACCTCCAGCACCTGCTTCACGACCCGGCTTTCAGCCCTGATGCCAACCGGGAGCTGTACCAGCACCTCTTGAGCTACCTCGGCTTGGTGTCCCAGCACCTTTTCCGCCACTATCTGGGCCTCATGGAGTGCTGCCGGCTGCGGCGCATCTTCACCGATTGTGCCAACCTCATCCGCTTCTCGGCCCAGCTGGCCTTGGATTGCTCCAAGTTCCTCAACGTGGTGGCGGTGCGCCAGCGCCTGGTGTGGGAGATGAAGAGGCTGGCGGACCGCCCGCCCGATTCGCCGACCAAATCCGCCAGCCCTTTCGGCCCCATGACCACCCATTCCCTGGGGAACCGCCTGGGCATCACCATCTGCTACTTCATCAGATACATCCGGCCCCGTACGCTGACGGACAAGGAAAAAATAGCCCAGGATGTGAAAGAGCTGGAAGAGTTACCCTTGCTGGACATGAGCAAAATAAAGAAATTGAATCTACCCACGGCCAGGAAAACTGATTTCCTGCAGCAAATGGCCGTCGCCGCCGTCGCCGCTCCTTCTCCCCGTGGATCTGTACGCAACTGGTCTAGGCCTCAGATTATCCCGGAGACTGCCCACCTTCTCAAGTGCCAGTCTTTGCCCAATATGAGGGTAGGGAAGCTTTTAGCCGATGAACTCGGCATCCATTTGATCTCTCGCCGGATTAGCCCTGATCTCCTTTGTCGTTGCCCCGAATCCCCCGAACCTGGCGAACTAAAGGGTCCAGCAGCTCTGGCCGAAGACCTTCAGAGGCTGGTCCGGGGCTCTATCTTGGAGAAGACTCCGTGGAAAGGTGAGCAAGACGATTTAGATCTCCCTCCGCTCATTAAAGCGTTGACGTGGACCAAAGCCAACGAGAACCGCCAGCTACAGTTGCAGAGAATGCTCAAGTCCCTGGGCGAGGAAGAGCGTTTTGAGACGAAGCGGAGAAACACCATTATCGCCGCCCCGGCCTCTCACCCTCAGGCTGCGACGGTGAATGTCAGAATCAACGATAGGATGGTGGTGAAGACAGCTGATCTGCAGGTGTCTGAAAGGCACTATTTGGAAAACGTGACAATGGCTAGGTCTTTACCAATCTACAATCACCTCCTGGGGGAGATAAGTCCCGCTACCATGAAGATGCTGGACGCCAAGCTTTCTACTGGAGAAGAAGTCCAGGAGATCTACAAGGAACTGATGAATACAATTCCTAAAGAGCACCTGAAATTTGACCAAGGATCCTTGATAGAGTGTCCTGCAACTATCCTGCCTCGCAACTCCTGTTTTGCTTCCTCGACGCTGTCGAAGAGAAAAAGTGAGCAGATTGTTAATACGGAGCTGAGTCAAATTCTCCCAGCTGGGCCCTTCATCCCAGAGGAAGTGGTTGAGGCACTCCACACCCCAATATCCAAGAAGAAGCTAGCTTCAAAAGAATATGCATCTTGGCTCAAATGGTGGAAAGCCACGTTTAACATCGACGAGTACTTGAAATACATCAGCAGCAACACCGCCGACTATCTGCCGGTTATATTTCATTTGTACAACCCTGAAGAAGATGATAAAGACGGGAAGGAGAGAGACATGCAGGCCATGTTAAACGAGGATGAAGTGAAGAAGCAGAAAGTGAAGAGGAAACAGCTAAAAACAGCCGAGCTTCAGTCCCAGAAAGAACTATTCCACACCGGATTGTGGAATATCAGCAGCACCTGGTTGGAGGACCTGGGAAGTTCTACTGCTAGTGATTACAGGTTTGAAGATTGCAATGTCCTACAAAGGAGATTGGAAAGACTATGGACCGTCCTTCATTTCTCCGAACGGGAAAGGCTAGATATGGCCATCAAGTACAGCTCCAACCAGTACTATTTACTGCTTCCAGACATGCTGAATTCTTGGGAAGTCGCTGCCCAGTTTATCCAGGATAGGGAGCTCCTGCTGGCTGAAATAGAAGAGTTTGAGCAGACTGCTTCAGATCCTAACCGCTTGTTCAGCAAGGAGCCCGGCTCGTTCGCCACCAGAACGCAAGAGTCAAAAATCAGAAGCCACTTGTATTCCGAGTTGGACCAGTACAACTACGAACTCCGCGTGATTCTGAAACACATCAGTGATGCCTTCAACGATACGGTGACTTTCAAGGGTCGCCCGTACCAAGGTAAAATGGAGAGGGACATCGTAGAGATGCTTTACTGGCTGCAACAGGAGCGTCGGGCCGTAGTTTTGAGTAAGGCGGTTCAGAGGAGCTCGGGAAAGCTTTCTCCTCTTTTTTAGATTGGCTTCATTATCTCGTGCCTTGGAAGCACACTTGGACAACACTTTCGCAACTGTGTCCAGATTCCACCCTCCGTTATGCCCCACCCCCCCCCCACCCCGAGTTTAGGAAGCCAAGAACAATAGAGACAGCATCAGTTGAAATCAGATTAATGGAAAAGTGAAACAAGTTTTTCGTTAGGTTCAAGGATGAGCTGGTAATACATAGATTAGACAGGTGGTGGCTGGGGACAAAGCCGACACCTTGCAAAATATACCAGAAAGAATAGCAAAACGGCAGTTGGGTGCTTGTAAGCTTTGTTTTCTTTGCCAATATGTATGCCAATTTGTAACTGTTGAGTAGTTTTGTCTTTCATTAAAAACATATTTCTGGTCCTCATGATTTTAAAGCAGTGGCCACTTTTTTAAGCGGTACCAAAGGTAGATATGGCTTATACACCCATATTGGGTGGGCCAGGTCTGAAGCTAAGCTGATTTTTCCCTTGAAAAACAGACATTTTGGAGAAACCTTCACATGCAGAAACTGAGGGACAAAACCAGAAGCAGGAGCTCAAATCTAGTTTGTGCAGTTTGAAATAAGAAATCAGAGCTTACATTCTTTTCCTGTCTTAAAAAAAAACCCCTGAAAAAGCCTAATTCTGAATGGAAATGAATCCTAACCCAGGAAAATAAACTTTTCGGATTCCGGCTCTTGAAAAGGACCGCATTCCTCTCGGCACCCCCTTCTACTTGGATGCAAAATTGCAAAGCGGGCCGATAATAGGCAAGCTCGTCCTTTCAAACCCAAACTGTACAACACAGACACTTTCAAGGATCTGTTACAAATGTTTAATTTTACTAGAGAAGAGAAAATAAGGAGAGAAACGTCAACTTCAAAGGAACAAAAAGTCACAGGTTAATAATATCCATAGCAAAAGGAAAGCTTTCTACAGGCCAAACGCAGGCAGCTACCAAATATGACAATGTCTTCTCATATAAAAAAAACAAAAACAAAAAAGGAACTGGATCAGCTAGAATTATTTAAGTCCAAAATCGAGCCTACACAAGGGAGGAGAAATTGCAAATCGAACTGGAACGAATTGGCCCAAAGTTATCCTTCGAAGGCCACATATTTGTCTCTGGTTTATTCTGTGGGTCCCTCTGTCTATGCTCCAAGTCCAGGCTTAGACAGAGTTCGACCAAAGCCCAGGGCACAAGGCCAGTCATCAACAACCTTCTCTCCCCACTTCCCACAGCCCTGCCCTCCTTTCTTCCCAATAATGCTTGGGGGGACGGGACTTTTGTGTGGTTGTTTTGTTTTGGGTTTGTTTTTTGTTTTTTTGAAAAAAGTGAACAGGGACTGTTAGTTGTCACTAAGCTTCGCAGAGACACAGAATGTCCATTAGTGAGACCATGCTAAACACAAAATCGACACATCGTGAAGCCTGGCATAACTTTTGACGTGAACGCGCCGCAGGAGCCCGATGTCCAGCCCTCAAATAGCCTACCTGAAAAATAAAAGACACAGTTCATTTGCAGACTCAGTGCTGGGGGGCTGCCTAGAAAAAAAAAAATGACTTCCGTGGCTGAGCCCACCCCACCTTCCTTAACAGCAGGCGATTTTCCGACCTCGGCCACTTTTCAGACTTGATGTCAACTCCCAGAATTCCCCAGCCAGTGAGGGCCAAGGTTGGAGTTTCTGGACTTGGAGCATTAACTCAGGCGGGAAGTTAAGGGGGAAGTGTATTTGATTGCAAAATGTCCCCTCCTGTGTTAAGATGCTTCTAGGGTCTTCGGAAAGGTTGGTGGTGGCCACAAGCTGGAACAGATCTAAGGCTGGGATCCATTTGGTTAGATTGCTAAGGATCTTGTTTGCCACACTGGCAGCGGTTTTCCGATGTTTTCTGTTAAACAAATGTCGCTCTTTCTGCTTTCTCCTTGATTCTTTTCATTGGAAATATTGGCCCTGTCCCATTTTACGACATCTGACCTGGCTGCTAAGTGAATCACTATCATTGTTAAAACATGCGCGCGTCAAACTAATCTGGCTTCCCCTACCTGTCTTTCCTCTACCTGTCTTAAGCTTCCTAGGAAGGTCCCAGATGACAATTCCAGGGTGCCAACAACCATCGTAAACACATGTGGTTGCCAAGCACCCGAAGTGTGATAATGAGACCGTGGGGATCGTGCGACGGTCCTAAGCGTGAAAACTCGTAACAGGTCACTTTTCTCAGTGCTGTTGTAACTCTGGTTATAAAATGAATGGCGGTAAATTAAGGACTCCTGTAATCCTGGTTAATTTTTCAACAAAATTGCACAACCAGTGGATATTCAACACTGGCTACTCATTTTCCCCAACCCTCACAGCGCACAAAATTACATTTTTGGATGAATGTCACTATACAGATGGCTCTTATCAGGGAGACGGATATTAGGGGACAGTCAATGAAAATGCTGTAATTTAAACAACTGCAGGGAAAGGAATTCCACCCTTTGGAACTGTTGGGAAAGGGCTGCAAATAAACATTTCATATTAGAAATCTGTTGCTTGGTCATAGGAAGGATGCGTACAATTGCTCCAGTTGCCTCTTACGTGAAACCCCGGAAGAACATACAGCTGAGAATTTCTCAAGGCATGAGAATAACTAGAATGTTCTTCTATTATTATTATTTTTAAAAAAAGAAGGGAACAGAAATGATGAACCATTTGGAAGAAGAAAAGAATATTATCCTGCAGGAGAATTCAACATGGGGGAGGAGGGGGGTGTCACCCAGTGAAAACAAATCACAGGCTTAAGGATAGGACAAAAACACAGCAATCGCAGCAGCATCAACGAAAGGAATTACCATATTTTTCGGAGTATAAGACGTACTTTTTCCCCCAATAAGATGGTGAAAATTTGAGTGTATCTTATACACCGAATATAGCTCCGCACTTGCCAGTTCCCCCCGGAAAATGGGGCGCGTGGGTATGGCAATCCCTGCAGGGTGAAACAGCTGATCTTCGGGAGGCCGAGTCAACTAACAATCAGCTGCATGTGCTAATCAGGCTGTGCTGAAGCTGAAGTTGAAACAGGCCGTTTGCTGCAAGGAAGCAAATTGCTGAGAGGCAGAGGCAGATTTTTTTTTACTTGTTTTCCTCCCCAAAAAAGCTACGTGCGTCTTATACTATGAAAAATACGGTACTCCACCAGAATCTCTGCTGGGGCCCACAAGCGTCCGTGAATTTTTAAGAATTAGGACATGTTTGCAGAGGGGGGCTGGCTGGTGCTAGCAACTTATTAGCCACAGTGGCGAAAGGAAGATGTCCACAAATATAATTTCATGGATGGGAATTGCGCTTCTGCTCGTATAGCACCTGGTTCAGGTGGGGCTCAAGAGACTACACACTGGGGCATCTTGTGCAATCCAAACTTGCTCTTCAATTTCCAAGCAGCTTTGGTTAAAAGCCGCTCCATCTCCTGTTGGTCGGGGTGCGGCCGCTGCACCAAAATTTCAAGTTTTAAGAGTGCATAGCGGGAAAAAGGCAAGGAGGTCTTTCAAAATCCTGGGAGCAGAGTGCAATATATGGGGCCATGGGAACAGAAGAGGAAGGAGGAAAATAGGAATAAGACAGCGGAATCCACTGTTTTCGGGCAAGACCTCCCTCAATCTGACTGTAGCAAAGCACACAAGGAGGAACAAATATTCCAGGGAACTCTGAAATAGCCACAGATTGGTGGTTCCCAGGAGTAAATCCTTTGTACCAGAAGCAATTTGAGATGTCCTGGACACGGCATGTGGGTTTGGGAGCCAACTTAACCCTGGGATACTCTGAACCACTTTCAGTTTGGAAGATTGCAGAACCAGGTTTATAGCAAGCTGACATTCTTAATTGGTGTGTTTTGGCCCGCTCTATGCTGGTCTCTCTCGGTTTCATCTCCCCCACCAGGCAGCTTGGTCCGTTCCTTGGCTGCTGGGGCTTAAAAACTGCAGATACCAGCGGGTATCCTTCGAAGACCCACCCAGCCGCAGGCCGGTATCCCCCATCTCACCAGCAACGACACCGATGTGCCGTCCCCCTCCTCCTCCAAACTACTGATGAAAAAAACGCGCTCACCTCGAGAC
>WNWU01000097.1:1263897-1283772 GCA_012654045.1 Ptyas mucosa
TAGATAGATAGATAGATAGATAGATAGATAGAGGATAGAGGTAGAGAGAGAGAGAGAGAGAGAGATAAGATTGTCCTCACCTGGTTCTTCTTAATCAGCAGCTGGACGGTGGGCAGGTCTTTGCCATGATCCGTGGAAATGGCCATGGGCATCCTTTCCTTCACCCATAACTGCAGGACGGGAACAGAGATAAAAACTGAGAAAGGTCCAAGTAATTCTGTAGGACAAATCCCACTTTTGACTGCTCCCTTCTGTGAGGCAGTCTTACTAATCTTGCAAGGTTATATAACCCCAGCCTATTTTTCTTTTTTTTAAAAAAAAAAAAACAACCGGAAACACATTCTTTTTTACTGTCAGTTTTACACAGCATCTCGAAATACTCTAACTGCCCCACTTCTGGCTAGTAAAACAGACCCGCAGTACAAACCATTCTTGAAATAATCCTGAAATAACATATAGGATTGCCAGGTTCTATGTGGTGGCGTACAAAATGAGACAAAGAATAATCAAGAGCAACTGAACTTCTTTGAGTAGGGAATGGCTTTGGTCTCAGCATTACCCACTGGTCTTTCTTTTTCTTTCTTTTTTTTAATGTCAGCTACCTTCGTCAAATTTGTCAGAGGACTCCATAATTCTGGATTTTAGGTTAGTTTTAGCCAATAAGAACGAAGCTTTTGAGCATATTTTTCTCTGCATCGCTCCTCATTTGTTTTTGGACGCTCTGGATATTTGAAAACTATTTTCTTTTCCCCTTTTTTTTTTTTTCCCTTGCTGGTGAATGACCGCCAGAAAGTTATTGGATTCGAAACATGCTTCCTTTTTTTAAAAATCTGTGGGAACCGGTCTCCTTCCCCCCCCACCTTCCTCTTCCAGGTCAAACTCACAATTTCATCCTCCAGGTCACGGTTGAACTGGTGCTCCTCTTTGGAGGCCAGCAGCTTCTCACAACGTTCCCGCAGCGGCGCTCTCAGCTCCGTAAATTTGCCCTCCACTGACCGCAATTTCCCGTCCACTTCCACCGTGTTGGAATCCTCCTGGCTGAGGGCCAACGCCTGAGACTTTAGCCCTTCCACCTCTTTCTCCCGCACGTCCATCTGGTTCTCCAGCAACTGGAGGCGAGAAGGAAAGAAAACGGTCATGGAGCTCCCTCACACACGTCTACAAGCTCACACGCTCACCCACAAACACGCAAAATGCCTCTTTTTCTTACAATAGCGATTAATTCCACATGGTGCTACCCTTGAAGAAGATCTGGAAATTTCTGTTCTGACCTAGGCTTCCCCAGCAGCACGAAGCTGAGTCCTCGTCCCGATAAACCCCCTTTTATTTAATTGACAGCGAATTCCTCTCCAGTAAAGCCTTTCCTCTCCCAGGGTCTTTCAAGATAGTTCACAATTACCGACCTTTATCAGGCTTGGAGAGTGGCCAGGCCGATATCTTTCAGACTCCACACTTTAACCGACAATACTTGGCAAGAATGCAGGAACAGATCTTCACCCGCATGGACTACTGCAATGCTCTCTACATGGGGCTCCCCTTGAAAAGCACCCGGAGGCTCCAGTTAGTCCAGAATGCGGCCGCGCGGGTTGTTATGGGAGCAACGTGGCACTCCCATGTGGCTCCCCTCCTGCGCGAGCTGCACTGGCTCCCTGTGATCTTCCGGGTGCGCTTCAAGGTTTCAGTTACCATCTTTAAAGCACTCCATGGCTTAGGACCGGGATATCTACGAGACCGCCTTCTGCCACCAATAGCCTCCCACCGACCAGTACGCTCCCATAGAGAGGGACTTCTCGGGGTGCCGTTGGTCAAACAGTGTCGACTGGCAGCCCCCAGAGGGAGAGCCTTCTCTGTGGGAGCACCCACCATCTGGAACGAGCTGCCCTCGGAGATACGGAGGATCCCGGATCTTCGTGCTTTCCGCCGTGCCCTCAAGACATTCCTATTCAAGCAGGCCGGCCTGACCTAACCTCGTTTCAAACTACTTGAATTTTTAAACTTGAATCTGCCCTATAAATTGAGGTGTTGCTTTAATTCTATTTCTGAACCAAACTATTTTAACTGTAATTCTGATCGAGTTTTGAATTTAATCTGTTTCACATGTATTTTTCGTTCAACTGTTCACCGCCCTGAGTCCTTCGGGAGTAGGGCGGTATATAAATTTAATTAATAAAATAAAATAAATAAATAAATGAACTAATTGTCTCCTGCAAATTCCCCTCCCCTTCGCTCCTCTTTTATTCCCTCTGGGAGGGGCCATTCATCGTCCACCTGTGGCTTTACTCCTGAGTCGACCCTTGTTCCTTAGCTGTTCCCTTCTCCTGGCAGCTCTGCACATGCGCACACTGGGAACAGGATCCAGCTGTTCTTCTGCCTCACTGATGTCTGACACCCGAAGGCAGCTAATAACTATCAGACGGTCTTGACCCCATCTCTGCCTTCGACACAGAGCCCTCATCAGAGCCTTCCCCAGGCTCCAGGACTGGCCCATGTTCTTCTCCAACCTCCTCACTGTCCGAATCTGCCACCGGATCCGCTGGCAGGCCACAACAATTTCAATTGGTACAGAATGCAGCAGACCGAACAATTTTGCACAAGTCTGGATATGCAAATGTGCCCATCTCTTTTTGGGGGAGCTGGACTGGCTGCCAGTCTGCTTCTGGGTCAGTTTTAAGGTGCTGGTTATCACCTTTCAAGAGGAAATCTCCCTGAAGGCTACATTACTAATAAAAGAGAATATTTCTAGCTCAGGGTTGACATGAGGGATCCTTGGTGCTCTCTTTTTCCTTACAGACCTTTCATGACCCAAACTAGATAACATCATCAGTGCTAGTAAGGAGTGCAGTTTGCTGTCAGTTTGTATTCTGGTCACTTGCTTGTCTGTCCGGGTGGGAGAGGTTTTAAGAGATTCTTTTGTTAGCCAAAACAAACAGTGATTACACAACTCGTGATGTAGGGCAATTTGTAATAAACTCTCTGGCTTATCATTCACAGCCTTTTTTTACGCACAAAGACCATGGTGGCTCAGCAGCTAAGACGCTGAGCTTATCTATCGAAAGGTCGGCAGTTCAGCGGTTCGAATCCCTAGTGCCACGCAACAAGGTGAGTTCCTTGTCCCAGCTTCTGCCAACCTAGCAGTTTGAAAGCACGTAAAAAATGCAAGTAGAAAAACAGGGACCCCCTTTGGTGGGAAGATAAAACGTTCCGTGCGCCTTTGGCGTTGAGTCATGCCGGCCACATGACCACAGAGACGTCTTCAGACAGCGCTGGCTCTTCGGCTTTGAAACAGAGATGAGCAGCGCCCCCTAGAGTCGGGAACGACTAGCACGTATGTGCGAGGGGAACCTTTACCTATAGTCAGGGCAATTTTCATGTTTTGTTGCAGTGATGCGATTGGTACAAAGTGGAACACTTTCCTACGTTCCAGATCAACAAATCATTATTGGCAAGAAAGGAAGTATTGGTAATACTCCAAGGTTTTGGGCAGAAGGTTTTCCAGCCCCTTCCGCAAAGGAGGTACTGAAGTGTATCTCCAGGAGGATATTTTCCGGAATCTCCAGAAGGAGATTCTCCTAAGCACCTGAAGGCCGAGCAAGAAGCAACGGATGCAAACTAATCAAGGAGAGAAGCAACCTGCAACTAAGGAGAAATTTCCTGACAGTGAATTGATCGGTGGAACGGTTTACCTCTAGAAGTTGTGGCTGCTCCAAAACTGGAGGTTTTAAAGAAGAAGAAACTGGGTAGTTACTTCTTTGGAATGGCCTGGGGCAATGATGGCGAACCTTTTCGGCACCAGAACCGAAACCGGAACACACTTGCAAGTGCGTGCGCCAGAGCACCGGAAACCTGAAGACCAGCTAACTGGCATGTGCATGCCTGTTTTTTGGCTGTTTTTCAGGCCTTTTTTCAGGCCGTTTTTCAGGCCGTTTTGGGGGCATTTTTCAAGCTGGGTTTTTTGGGCCCAAAACAGCCCGAAAACGGCCTGAAAACAACCTGAAAACCGCCCAAAAAGCGATCCATTTTTCGCCAGCTGCTTTTCTGGTTTCCTGGGTTTTTTGGCTGTTTTGGGAGCTGTTTTTCAGTGCTCCGGTGCCTGCAAAGTCCATCTGGAAAGCAGAAGAGCAGCTGGCAACGGCACGCATGCCCACAGAGAGGGCTCTGCGTGCCACCTTTGGCACGGGTGCCACCAGTTCGTCATCACGGGCCTAGGGTTTCCTATTTGAGCAGGGGGTTGGACTAGAAGACCTCCAAGGTCACCTTCCAAGTATGTTATTCTATTACTCAAAAGGGTTTGGAGAGCCGATTTCTTTTGACGCAAAATGTTGACATCACCATGTCCTTGCCGCGATGCAAAACATCACTCATTTACCTGCTGTTTCTTGAGCAAAATGTTGACGCTGGTCAGGTCCTTGCCATAGTCGTCGGAGAGTAGCTGAGCCTGCAGGCCGCTAAGCCAAGCCTCCAAGGCCGAGCAGCTCTGGGTGAAGAGCTCGGCCCGGTTGGCATCGAAGAGACAACGAGCCTTGCTCTGGGTGCTGGATTCCAATTCTTGCCAGAGTTTCTGAAGTTCATCCAGCTTGGCTCTCACCACGGGCTCCAGTTCGGGCTTCTCTGACACCAGCTGCTCCCCGTCCTGCCAAAAGAGAAAGATGGGAGGAGAGAAGGTTTCAGAAATGTCTTCCAAGGATGAAGGACGACGAGATAAAGAAGAAAGAAAGGCAAGCCAAGCCAAGCCAAGAACAACAGGCATCATCCATGTTTAAAGCCCACCTTTTGGATCTTCTCAAGCCAGCCCTTGTTGGAGGCCAACTCCGCCATGAAGGCCTGGTGCTTCTGCCACTTGGTATGGAGGTTTCGGGCTTCGTCGTAGGACATGTCCTGAGCCGAGAGCATCTTTTCGTTGATCCACAGAGTGAGCTGGGGGAGAGAGGGAATAATGGCTTCAAGCATGAACTTAACCCGGGAAAACCAGGTTTCAAAATTTAGGACTGGAGAATCTTCCCCCTTAAAGGAGAATATTTGTAGCTCAGGGATGAAATGAATGTTTCGTGAAGCTCTCTGTTTTCTTGCAGATGTTTCGTTACCCAAAGGAGGTAACAGGTTAATAAAATGTCTTCAACAAAACAACCAATCTCAGAGAATATAAAGAACCCCTAATCTTCCTTCTGTGCATATCCTAACTGTGGGGGCAGTTGGGGGATACAGGAACCCAAACAATCTTAAAACGGACATAAAGAACTAAGATGAATTCTGATTAAGCTTCATACGTTTCTATGGGAATTGCCTGCCACTACTTGTGTTTTTCTCCTGCCTAAGGATAGGCATACAAGTAGTCCTCGACTTAAAGCAACACTCGGGACCAGAATTTCTGTTGCTAACCAAGGCAGCTGCTACTTTATTTATTAAATCCATGGGCCACCCATCTCCCTTATCCAAAGCGACTCTGGGCAGCGTTCTTTTATTTAACGAGCCGCGCCCATTTCTTACGGCCTTTCTTTTGCCACGGCCGTTAAGCGAACCACCGCAGCTGTAAAATAAATCGTGCGATTGTTAAAAGAATACAGACTTCCCCCCGGCTGCCTTTGCTTGGGGGAAAGTCAGCTGGGAAGGCCGCAAATGGGGATCACCTGACCCCCAGGACGCCGCAATGGTCATTGATACGTGCTGGTTGCCAAGGTCCCAAATTTTGATCCCATGACCGTAGAGATGCTGTAATGGTTGCAACTGCAAGGATCATTTGTAATTCACTTTTGTCGGTGCAATTGTGGCTTCAAATAGTCACTAAACGAATGGTTGCAAATTGAGGACTACCTCTAAGCCGAAACTGGATTAGAGTTTCCATTTTCCTTGCGGGCCGCATTCTACCTAGCAGCACACGTTCCATCTTCCACATCGACTAATAAATGGCCTCCCCGTTACCTCCCCAGCCTTGAACCCTCCACCAGGAGACTGACTCAACCTTACCTCTTGACAATCTTGGAGGAAATGTTGAAGGACTCGATTGTCCCGGAGCCGGGCCAGGAGATCTTGAGCTGCTTCCTGATTTTTTCTGTGACTGAAAGCAATTAGGAGGGAGAAGGAGGAGAAGCAGAAAGGAAGACATGGACGTGAGTTACTCATATACTGTTCCCCAGAGGAGCATCGCTTGCAAGAGAATGGAGAACGCCTCATTAATATTTGAAGAGATTGATTCCATGCACTTACACCCTGAGCCATGCTGTCTGGGAATTCTGGGGCTTGCGGTCCTAATGCATCTCGGAAGGCCGCCGTTGGGAAGGCCGCGTTCACGCTTTACGGCAATGTTCTTCAACCTCAGCCACTTTAAGGTATGTGGATTTCAACTCCCAGAATCCCCCAGCCTGCCATGCCTTAAACTACCAAGAAACAGATCTGTGACTAAACTCTCATTGGGCCCTAATGCAATTAGCTGCAATGGGCTGTGGCGGTGAGAACTCAGGCCTGCATATATAATTATTACAGATTGTTGTGGCCTACCAATGGCCAATGGATCTGGCAGCAGATTCGGACAGTGAGGAGGTTGGGGAGGAACATGGGCCAGTCCTGGATCCTGGGGAGGGCTCTGACGAGGGCTCTGCGTCAGAGGCAGAGAGGGGGCCAGGGCCATCTGATAGTTGTCAGCTGCCTTCAGAGTCGGACATCAGTGAGACAGAAGAACAGCTGGATCCTGTTCCCAGTGTGCGCATGTGCATGCCAGGAGAAGGGAACAGCTAAGGAACAAGGGTCGACTCAGGAGTAAAGCCACAGGTGGACGGTGAATGGCCCCTCCCATGGGGAATAAAAGAGGAGCAAAGGAGAGGGGAATTTGCAGGAGACAATTAATTCATTTGGATGAAGATCTGTTCCTGCATTCTTGCCAAGTATTGTCGGTTACAGTGTGGAGTCTGAAAGATATCGGCCTGGCCACCCTCCAAGCCTGATAAAGGTTGGTAATTGTGAACTATCTTGAAAGACTGTGGGAGAGGAAAAACTTTGCTGGAGAGGAATTCACTGTAAATTAAATAAAAGGGGTTTATCGGGACGAGGACTCAGCTTCGTGCTGCTGGGGAAGCCTAGGTCAGAACACAGGTAGTCCTCAAAGTGCGGTACAATTGAGCCCAAAATTTATGTTGCTAAGTGAGAAATTTGTTAAGTGAGCTTTGCCCCATTTTACGACTTTTCTCGCCCTCTTTGATAAGCGAATCACTGCAGTTCTTAAATTATTTACACAGTTGTTAAGTAAATCCTTGACATTGCTTGTCAGAAGGTCACCAGAGAGGATCACCCCGTCATGCGACACTGCGACCATCATATATGTGAGTCAGTTGTCAAGCAATGTAAATCGCGTGACCGCGGGGATGCTGCAACAATCATTAAGTGTGACGGATGGACTTTTTTCAGTGCCGTTTGACTTTGAATGGTCGCTACCTTGTTTCCCCCAAAATAAGACATCCGCTGATAATAAGCCCAATCGGGCTTTTGAGCCCATGGCAATAAGGCCAAGCGCTTATGTCAGGGTTCAAAAAAATACAAGACAGGGTCTTATTTTCGGGGAAACACGGTAAACGAATTGTTGGAAATTGAGGAGTACCTGTATGTGGCTTTTCTTCCCTAATGTCTTGCGGTCCAACATTTCAGAACTCCACTCCACACCTCAATTTATGAGCGCTTGGATCTGACTTTTAAAACAATCAGCTCTTAACAACCCTAAGCAAAAGAAATCTCGTGCCATGTAAAATAGGAAAACCAATATCCAGGGATTTCAGTATGTTTTAAACCGTTCCCGTCAGCCGATCACATTTTTATCCTCCGCTTCCTCTGAGCAGCTTAGGGCAATGTGGGTGGTTCTCCTTCAAACTTTTATCCTGACAATTATCCTACAAGGTAGATTAGCCTGAATAACTGGCTCACCATTCACAGCCGAGTGGAGATTTGACTGTAGCTTCACGTGCTTTCTTTTTATAGTACTAGGAAACCACGTTCCCTTTCTGGGTTACTCTATAAATTCCCTGGCAAGAGAGCCTATGGAGGGGAAAAAACAGCCTCCTTCTCACACTGGTGTTCCCTGGCCTGGAATTACATTTTTCACCAAGAGTCTTCCTTGCTCACCGGCTGTCAATAGAGTTGACCTTCTCCTGGATCTTGTCAGAGTGCAGGCTGTCTTCCAGAATGAGTTTCCGCCCAGAGTCCACCAGGCCTTTGATTTTCTCTCCATTGGCTTCCATGGTGGTCATGAAATCTTCGTGTTTCTTAATGGCAGCCTCTGCAGCCTGGAGAGAGCTGGGCATGCTGGTGTGAGTCAACACATATTCCTAGGAGGGAGGGAGGGAAGAAAGAAGGGAAGGGGAGAAAGGGAGGGAAGGAGGGAGGAAGGCAAACAGAGAAATAGAAAGATGGGAAAGAGAGAAAGGGAGGGAGGGAAAGAAGGAAGGAAAAGAAGAAAGGGAGGGAGAGAGGCAAAGAGAAATAGAAGGACGGAAAAGAGACGGAGGGAGGTATGAAGGAAGGAAAGAAGAAAAAGAGAAAGGGGGAGGGAGGGAAGGAAGGAAGGAAGGGGGAGGGAGAAAAGAAAGAAAAAAAGGGAAGGAGGAAAGGAGGAAAGAAGGAAGACAAAGAGAGAAACAGTAGGGAGGGAAAGAAAGAAAGAAGGAAGGGAAAAAGAGGGAGGGAAAGAAGGAAAAAAGAGGGAGGGAAGAAAGGAAGGAAAGAAAGGAGAGACAGAAGGAAGGAAAGAAGAAGGGAGAAAGGAAAGGAGGGAAGCAAAGAGAAATAAAAGGGTGGAAAAGAGGGAAAGGATAGGAAAGGAAAAAGAAGGAAAGGGGGACAAAAAAGAAGGAGCGACGTTAAGAAGGAAAAGAGAGAAAGAGGAAGGTCACCAAAAAAAAAAAGATCACAACACAAGCAAACAATAGGTTCCTGTGAAGTAGCTAAACGAGAGTTCAGCCTCTGCCTGCAAGCCACACACACACACACACACCCCACTTCCTTCCCACCTCCTTCCCAAGCCTCTCCCCTGCTTTACCTGGTTGCTGAGCACTCCTTCCACTTGCTTGGTGTCCCTCAGGAAGATCTGGAAGCCGTAAGCCCGCGATAGCAGCTGGTGCCGGTTCTCCCACATCTGCCCAAGTTCGTTCCATCCCGTGTCGAGGGCCTGGAGGCGCTGCTGAAGGAACATGTGCTGGGCGTCGGTGTGGCCTTGCGTCACTTCTTCCCCCATCGTCCGCAACCGCTGGTAGTCGCCCTTGTAATGCTCCACCTCGTTTCGGATGGTCTCGTGTTGGCTCAGCAGCCGCTCTGCCTCTGGCAGGGTAGCCGGGACGTCCTCGGAGGCGATGGCGGTCTGGGTGCGCAAGAGCCACGCCTGGAAGTCATCCAGGTCGCGCAGGAATCCCTGAAGCTTGCTGGCTTCTCCCAGGGACTCCTCGCGACGCCGCATGGTTCCCCGCAGCTCGTCCCAAGTCCCGTCGATTTCGGCGAGCCGGCTGGAGATGGCAGAAGCTTGTTCCGGGTGCTGGGCCGACAACCGGTCTGCCTCTTCGTGCAAGTCCCTGACTTTGCCCTGGATGGCTTCCAGATCCCGTTCCATGCCAGCCAACTTGCGCTGCAGTGCCATCACCCCTGCCAGGTCGTTGCCCAGACCTTGGGTCGATTCGATCACCTTGGTTTTCTCCCGCATCCAAGCCTTGGTTTCGTTGCACTCCAAGAAGTAGTTCTGGATGCTGAGGGCCGAGGTCAAGGCTTCCTTCTTTTGGCTCGCCAAGGACTGGAACTGCTGCCACCTGGAAACAGGGAAAGAGGCCGCGTGGCTGGCTGAGGAATTCGGGGAGTTGACGTCCACAAGTCTTAAAGTTGCCAAGGTTGGAGACACCCCCACCCCCTCCCTCGAGTAAAGGGTTCCCCAACCTTTTGAGGCTAATTTGGTCCTTTAAAAACAGATTGTGCAGATTGAAAATTTACACAGGCTCAAAATTTGAGAGAAAATTTTTATCAAATGTTTTATAGATGGCATTTAGATCCCAATAAATTAGCTTGTATGTACCCGAACATTCAGCCCAAATGTTGGAGATGTGGAAGTCAGGATGCCACTTACTATCATATATGGTGGACTTGTAATAAAATTAAGGCATTCTGGATAAAAATTTGGTGGGTAATTCAAAATATATTAAAGAAAAAGATTAAATTTACGCCACAGTTTTTTTTTGTTAGGTATTATAACAGGCTGTACAGGAAATGAAATAAAGTTGATTTTAAATCTAATAACAGCGGCAAGACTACTGGTGGCACAATCTTGGAAGAAACAAGATGTACCTACAATTCAAGAATGGACATTAAAAGTAGTGCATTTGGCAGAAATGGCGAAGATTTCCGCATATCTCAAAGACTATTCAAATGAAAGATATATAAAGGAGTGGAAAAGTTGGACAGATTATATTCAGAACAAATATTGTAACAAGAAATTTCAATTAGCTTACGAATGAAATATTTTGTAGAAATTGTTATATTAATTAGAATGTTGTTGTTTCACTATTAGGAGTTAAAGATCAAGGTTAATGATGTGTTACTATATTGTTAGTTAATTTTAGTTTGGTGTTTGTACTTGTAATACCCTGAGTTAATCCTGGGAAGTCAGGGGGGGGAGGGGGAGGGTTGGGAAGGGAGGGATGGGGGGGGAGGAGGGATGGGGGGGATGCCCCCGTCACATCTTTTAGTCCTCAGGGACTACTGAGGGAAGAGGAAAACACTCCCACCAACACTGCAGCTAGTATGTAAACAGAGAGCAAACCCCACTCTCTTCTAGCACTGATGATGTTACCTAACTAGGTAATGAAACGTCTGCGAAGGAAACAACTGAGCTCAGAGAGCACCAAGGACTCCACAGTTAAACCCGGAGCCACAAATATTCTCCTCTAGTAGTACGGTCTTAAGATTCCAAATGTATTTCTAATTATCCTCCTTTAAATGGTGTAGAGCAGGAGTCCCTAATCCCCAGGCTGCGGATTATTAGTAACCTGTCTGTGCAAGCAATACACACAAAATAAGACCGGGTCTTATATTAATTTTTGCTCCAAAAGACACATTATGGCTTATTTTCAGATTAGGTCTTATTTTGGGGGGAAATACGGTACTAAATGCCTCCGTCTGGCTGACGATTTTAACTGGGGCTTATTTTGGGGGTAAGGCTCATATTACGAGCATCCTGAAAAATCATGCTAGGACTTATTTTCCAATTGGGTCTTCTTTTCGGGGAAACAGGGTAGCAATAGCACTTAGACTTATATCCCGCTTCACAGTGCTTTACGGCCTTCTCTAAGTGGTTAACAGAGACAGCTTATTGCCCCCCAACAATCTGGGTGCTCATTTTATGGATCTCGGAAAGATGGAAGGCTGAGTCAACCTTCTGCTGGTCAGGATCGAACTGCCCAACATCTGGCAGTCGGCAGTCAGAAGAAGTAGCCTGCAATATTGCATGCTAACCACTGCGCCACCACAAAGCTTCATCTGTGCGTGCACAAGATATACCATGTTTCCCCCAAAATAAGATTGGGTCTATATTAATTTTTGCTCCAAAAAGACGCATTAGGACTTATTTTCAGATTAGGTCTTATTTTGGGGGGGAAATACGGTACTAAATGCATCCATCTGGCTGACAATCTTAACTGGGGTTTATTTTGGGGGTAAGGCTTATATTGCGAGCATCCTGAAAAATGATGCTAGGACTTATTTTCTGGTTGGGTCCCATTTTTGGGGAAACCGGGTAGGGTTAGGTACTAAATGCATCCATCTGGCTGACAATCTTAACTGGGGCTTATTTTGGGGGTAGGGCTTATATTGCGAGCATCATGAAAAATGATGCTAGGACTTATTTTCTGGTTGGGTCCCATTTTTGGCAAAACCGGGTAGGTGGCACCTACCATCCCCACTGTCGCCACTCCATGGAAAAACCGTTTTCCCCAAAACAGCTCCCTGGTATCAAAAAGGTTGGGGGGGGGGGCCACTGGGTGTAGAGAAAAAGCCCTCTCCCTTCTAGCATGGATGATATTACCTAGTTGGGTCGTGAAATGTCGGCAAGAAAACCACTGAGCTCAGAGAGCATCAAAGACCCAGTCTTAAGGATGTGTTTTTTTTTTTTACAGTCGAATCTTTTTTTTTTTTTTCCTGGATAGAAGAAGAGGCAGTTTCAGCCTCCGCTCTCAATTTTTATTTTCTGAGAGAATGCCTCGGGGATCTATAGGCAGCAAATTGGCTTTTTGGGAAAATAGCTGAAAGCTGCTGCTTTGCTTTACAACATGCCTGCTTCCCCTTAATCTCTTTTAATTAAAGCCCTTGACATGGTTTAAAGCAGGTGGGGCAAAGCGTTAGAAGCTTTTGGCTTCCTTTGAAGTTTGCAGTAGTTGATTTTTCCCATTCCACTGTAACAAGCCGATAGCTCCTCTCTCTCTCTCTGTTTGGTCTCCATCCTTCCTCTTGCACCTCTGGGGCACTTACCGAATATTGAGCTGTTCCTGGGTGGCTTGAATGCTTTCCTTGTTTCTGTGATCGGCGCCCAAAAGCTGGCTTGCAATCTCGTTGACTGCCGCGATGCGAGAGGCCAGGTTATTCATTTCTGGCTCCAGGGTCTCAAACCTGAGTCACCGAGAATCAAAGGAGAAGGAAAAACCGTGAGAAGGAAAAGGTTGCAGCCTTCCGGCTCTATCTCACAGCAGGAATAAAAGCTCGGCCTGCTGTTTTAGACTCTGGCCAAGCAGTCGCAAAATCCGTGATGGCGAACCTATGGCACGCGTGCCACAGGTTGGCACACAGAGCCCTCTCTGAGGACACGCCAGCCGTCACTCCAGCTCAGCTCCACCGCATGTGTGCACACGCCTCCCGCTGGCCAGCTGGTCTTCGGGTCTCTGCCGTGCATGCGCGGAGATGTTGCCCGTGCATGCATGGGGGAACAGGGCACATACACCGGGGGGGGGGGGCAAGTTGGTGCAGGAAGCTTTCCAGGCCCAAGATGGGGCACAGGGGGCGCTGCGAGGCCCTCCTGCCCCCCCATTTTGGGTCTGGAAAACCTGGAAGCCAAAACGGGAGGCAGGGCACATGCATGGGAAGGGGGGCGCATGTGCAGAGGAAACTCGCATTGCATTTTAAGGGTTCTGGCACGTACATGTGAATTTCCACGCATGCGCACATGCTTTGGGCACTTGGCACCAAAAAGATTTAACCATCACTGCCCTAAATTGTCCCAAAGGTGTTTTTTTCCCCCCCAAAAGGTAACTGGACTTTATTTTTCTTGTAGTCAGAAGAGAAGCAGCTTCTGGGAGGAGAAACGAAACGTCTTCAAGGAAAAACAAAGTCGGGTTGCCTTTTGAAAAAGCATCCAAATTTGGGACAACCATGACCCTGGATGACTGAGAATCTCCACAGGTATTTTAGTCCTCGAATTACAACCTCTCATGGCTGCTCGAAATTAAACAGCACTGTAAAAAGTGACTTATGACCGGTGCTCGCACTTAACAACCACTGAAACATCTCTCCCCCCCCGCCCCCCGTGATCAAAATTTGGGGGCTTGGAAACCGGTGTGTATTTATATGATGGTGGCAGCATCCTGGGAGGTCACGCAATCGCCGTTTGTGACTTTCCCAGCTAGTTTCGGACAAGCAAAAATCAACGGGGACAGCTGGATTCGCTTGACGGCCACACAGATTTCACTTAACAACGGCAGAGATAAGCTTAACCGCTGTGGCGAAAAAGGTCGTAAAACGGAGCGCAGCTCATTGAACCGCCGCTTTGCTTGACAATGGGAATTCTGCTCCCAAATGCGGTCGTAAGGAAAGGACCAAAGTGCATCTAGTCAAGGTGATGGTTTTCCCAGTTGCAATGGATGGCTGTGAAAGTTGGACCGTAAGGAAGGCTGAGAAGGCCCAAGAATGGAGGCCTTTGAACTCTGGGGCTGGAAAAGACTCCTGCGAGTCCCTTGGACCGCAAGGCCATCCAACCGGTCAGTCCTAGAGGAGATCAACTCTGGCTGCTCTTTAGAAGGCCAGATCCTGAAGAGGAAACTCAAATCCTTAGGCCACCTGATGAGAAGGAAGGAAGGACTCCCTGGAGAAGAGCCCAATGCTGGGAACGATGGAGGGCAAAAGAAGAAGAAGGGGACGGCAGAGAACGAGGTGGCTGGATGGAGTCACTGAAGCAGTCGGTGAGGAGGATGGTAAGAGGACAGGAAGGCCTGGAGGAATGTTGTCCATGGAGTCACAATGGGGTCAGACACGACTTCACAACTAACAACAAGGAAAAGACCATCTGTACAGCTGCCCGACAATGAACATCGTTTGGGCTTTTCATATTTTAAAATGGTGGTGAGAAATAAGACAGTGGAAATAGCCAGCAGCAAATGCACCTGCTTTCATTGCTGCAGGGCTAGGATGGAGCAGAATATAAAATCCGCAAATTAATATTTCCCTAAAGGGTTTGGCACCAGTCCCTGGAACGCTGAACAACATGTAGGGACATTTGGTTCCCGAACTCCCAAATACGATCAGGCTGTTGTTCCCGTTTCATTTTCAATTTCTCCACTTGGTTTATTGATTCTTTTCTTCTTCTTTTTTTAAAGCTGGGTCTGTGTTATTCAGAAGCCAAGCAAGGTGGCAATCCATCCACTGATGTCTAGGGAGATTCTCAAGTCATCCAGATCGTGGTTGTCCCAGTTTCGCTTCTCATCCAAGAAGCTTCTTCAGTTTTGAATGGATGGTGAGGAAAGGAAGGATTGATCCTCCTTGCAGACAGAGCTGATCATTTGCATCCTTTCTAGAGAGTCGTTGAGGCCCCTTGGAGATTCGTCTGTGTCCTCGGGGTCACGTGAGTGGTGCAAATGGATGTGGAGCCTTCTTGGGTGCAGGAGGTTTTGCAGTCAAGAAAGTTCCACACCCATTTGCACCACTCAGGTGACCCTGAGGACACAGATGAATCTCCAAGTGGCCTCAGGTAAACGTAAAGGTTCCCCTTGCATGTATGTGCTAGTCGTTCCTGACTCTAGGGGGCGGTGCTCATCTCCGTTTCAAAGCCGAGAGCCAGCGCTGTCCGAAGACGTCTCCGTGGTCATGTGGCCGGCATGACTCAATGCCAAAGGTGCATGGAACGCTGTTCCCTTCCCACCAAAAGTGGTCCCTATTTTTCTATTTGCATTTTTTACCTGCTTTCGAACGGCTAGGTTCGCAGAAGCTGGGATAAGTCACGGGAGCTCACCCCGTTACGCGGCACTAGGGATTTGAACCGCTGAGCTGCCGACCTTTCTGATCGACAAGCTCAGCATCTTAGGCACTGAGCCACCGCGTGCTCAACGACCCTCTAAAAGGATGCAAAAGACCAGCCGTTCCCCACCATCCAGTCAGAGCGGAAGACTTGGATGAGAAGCGAAACGTCTTCAAAACAAAAACCAGAAAGTCCAGTTGCCTCTTGAAAAAAAAAAAAGCACTTTTGAGACTATCCACGGATCTTTATAAACATCAGAATGCTTCACTTCCTTAGCAGAATTCTGAGGAAAAGAACGTGGCGGAAGGCTGAAGTCTAAATAAACGTTTTACTTCTGAGCAACAGAGATTTCGTATTCTACTTCGAAGGGAAAAATAGAGGCGGGGAACGTCTGTCCACCTTGAGTTATGCATAAAAGTAATAAAGGTGGTATAAGTATGTAAATACTTACTTACATCCCCCTTATCCCCCTTCCTCAGATTTCCTCCAAAATTTCATTCTTGCCCCCTTGTACTCTGCTTCTTTCTCCCCTACACCCCCCCCCCCACGTTAATGGCAGTCCTTGGCCAACAAAAAGAAGGGCCAAATACACGTCAGGGAAAAAGGGGGCACGTACCTTTGCTGCACCACTTCCAAGTCTTCCAACCTCTCCGGCACGTCCATCGTTTCGATCCAGTACTCCCTCTCGCTGATCCAAAGGCTGCAAGCATCGGCCTCGCTGAACATTTTGTAAAGATTAAGCGCGTCCTGCAAGGCCTGTTTGCGATGCTCAGCCAGCTCCACCAGTTCCTCGTAGCGCTGCTCCAGGGCAGGCAAGCGCCCGTCCACTTCGGGGGAATGGGCAAAGTTGGCGGGCAAGCTGCGAGCCTGCTCGTGGAGGGCATCCAGGGCCGGCCGGTGGTTGTGAATCTCTTCCTCCACGTCCTTGTGCTTCTTGACCAGGCTCTGAGTTGAGTATTCGTCGTGGCCCATATCCGAGCTGGAGACCAAGCGGAGAGTGTCGAGCAACCAGGCCTCCATGTCGTTGGCATCGGCCTGGAACTGATAAAGGTTGGAAGCTTGGAGTAGACGCCGTTCCCGCTCACTCGATAGAGCCTCCAGCTGTTGCCACTGCTCTTCAATTTCCTGGATCCGCTCAGCCACCTCGGTAGCTCCGAAGTGGCCCTCGGATACCAGCTGGCGACCCTCGGCGATGCTCTGCTGCAACGGCCCGGCACGGCCCGTCATCTCGTCACGGAAAGCGTTGTGCTTGCTGGTAAGGCGTAGCACGCTCGTCAAGTCCTTGCCGAAGTCGTCGGAGGAGAGAATTTGGCTCTGTTCGCGGATCCAAGCCTCTTCCTCCCCCATGTCCCAGAAGAACTTCCAGAGGCGGCGCGACTCCTCCAGCTTGGCGCGGCGTTGGGCGGCCAAGGCCACCAGTTCCTGATAGCACCGGTTCAGCGTTGCCACTCGCTCTTCGACAAACTGGGGATCGCAGGGTTTGTATCCTGCAGGGACAGAAAATTGATCTTAGGGCTACGTTTGCCTGACACTCTTCGGGGGGCTCAGTAAAAATTTAAAATCAGCAGTCCGCTCTCGGCTTGGAGGGAGGGGAGAGGGGACAGCTTGACTTGCTCATGTTGAGCTGTGCACGCATCTGTACCAGTGGTGGATTTCACATTCTGTTATTACTGGTTCGCTACGCATGCACCCACCCACCCACTTCATGTGCGCATGCACCTGATTCGCGTGGACACCTGACTTCCGTGCATGCGCTTTGCTCTTGCGCGCGCCTTCTGCCCGGCCTCAAAAACATGCCTCAATAGGATGGCATAGAGCTGGCGTGACCCACTCGCAATTTCCGCAAGCGGTTCGGGCGAACCGGTCTGAACCGGCTGAATACCACCTCTGGTTTGCACGAGTGCCTGCCCACCATGCGTGTGGCCCAGTTTTAAACAGGTCACAGCTTGTTAATGGGCCCGTGGCCCATGGGTGGGGACACCTGGTCTAAGCCTGGGGACAGCAAAAAACAGGCCTTCCGGTCCCACCGGAAGTTGGCAAATGGGCCATTTCTGGCCTCCAGAGGGCCTCTGGGTGGGGGGGAGGCCATTTTCACCCTCCCCAGACTCCTAGAAAGGCTCTGGAGCCTGGGGACAGCAAAAAACGGGCCTTCCCCACCCCCCACCCCATCCCCAAGGCCCTCTGGAGCCTGTTTCCTTACTTCTGATGGGTCCAAAAGGCCGGGAAATCAGCTGGCTGGTGAGCTCGCATGCCCACCAGTATGGCTACGCGTGCCACCTGTGGCAAGCGTGCCATAGGTTCACCATCACGGCCCTATAGCGTCGTTTTGAGAGTAGAAGTTGAAACAGAAGTAGAAGTCCTAATGTATTTGTTGGCAGTAAGTTGCAAAGCTTGGGTTGCAGTTCTGTATGCCCCTTATTAAAACAAATTTTAATATTGTTTGATGAACGGTCAGCACCTTCTCCAGGAACGGCAAAACGCTGAGCGGCAGCACTGATGGCTTTTACCCGTTCGGCCTGGACAGCAATGTCGGCTTCCACCAGAGCGTGGATCTGAAGGAGGTCATCCACACCATGCAAATGTTTCCCAAAGTCCTGAGATTGGAGGCGACCCTACAAGAAAACACTTCAATGGGTGAGAGAAGACCTCTTTGATATGTATATCCTGTGTCTCTGTATATATTTTCAAGTTTCTTCTTCTTCTTTTTCCTAGCATATTTTCAATGTTTATGCAAAACACTTCTGTCTCTCTTATATACCAGTAGTCCTCAATTTATGACAGTTCGTTGAGTGGCCGCTCAAAGTTACAACAGCACTGGGGAAAAAAAGCGACGGATCACTATTTTTCACACGACCGTTGCAGTATCCCATCGTCACATGATCAAAATTCGCCCACTTGGCCACTGGCTCATATTTATGACGGGGGTAGCGCCTTGCGGGGGTCACGTGATCCCCATTTGCAACCTTCCGACAAGCAAAGTCAATGGGGAAGCCAGATTCACTTTACAATCATGTTACTAATTTAACGACCGAAGCAATTCGCTTAGCGACTGTGGCAAGAAAAGCCATAAAAACTCACTGAACGACAGAAATTTTGGCCTCAATTGTGGTCGTAAATTGAGGACTACCTGTGTCGGTAAACCGAATTAAATTGGAGGAAACAGATTTACTGTTTCTTTCGGTGTCATTTTGTAACCCAAGTTAAAATGATTGATGCTGTTCCTCGAGGACCGTCCCTACTTTCTCCTCCTCCGTCCTTCCCCCAACCGTCATCCATCAACCTTCCGACCTGCTTACCTTCATTTCTTCCAACCAGTCCATGAGGTAGGTCAAATCCTGAAGTATCTTCTGCAGCTCAAAATGGAGCAGGAGGCGTTCGCGACGCGCAGCCACCAGTTCGCGGAGGTAGTCCCAGAGTCGTACCACGTTATTCTTGCGTGCCAGCACCCGCTTGATGTCGTGGTAGCCCTCTGCCTCCAACTCATCGGCCACGGCATTCACAGCCGTCACCCGCTCGTTGTAGGCCACAATGTCTGTCTCGATGGCTTCGTGCTTGCGTACGGCAGCCTCCACAGCTGAAATATCTGAGCCAAAGTTGTCCTGCAGGTTGGAGGGGGAGGGGGTGTCATAATAATAATAATAATAATAATAATAATAATAATAATAATAATTTAATTTGTATCCCGCCCTTCTCCCAGAAGGGACTCAGGGCGGTGGACAGCCAGAATTAAAATACATACAATACAAAAATTAAGATAAATTAAAAGATATTAAATCGATCGGCCTCCCAATTTAAAACCCCAAGTCTATAAAATTCAGAATCCCAATTTAAAAACCATTTAAGCTAGGCCGGCTTGCTGGAATAAGTAAGTCTTCAAGGCTTTGCGGAAGGTCCGGAGGTCCGGGATCAGTCTTATTCCAGGAGGTAGCTCATTCCATAGGGCGGGTGCCCCCACAGAGAAGGCTCTCCCCCTGGGGGCCGCCAGCCGACATTGCTTGACTGACGGCACCCTGAGGAGGCCCTCTCTGTGAGAGCGTATTGGCCGGTGGGAGGTTATCGGTAGCAGCAGGCGGTCTCGTAAGTACCCTGGCCCTAAACCATGGAGCGCTTTAAAGGTGAGGACCAAGACCTTAAAGCGCACCCGGAAGACCAACGGGAGCCAATGCAGCTCGCGCAGGAGAGGCGTTATATGGGAGCGCCCCGTCGCTCCCATAATCACCCGCGCGGCCGCATTCTGAACCAGTTGGAGCCTCCGGGTGCTCCTCAAGGGAAATCCTTCAGGAAAGTTATTTATTTATGTCTATCTATCCCGCCTTTATTATTTTTAGAAATAACTCATGGCAGCAAATATATCTAATACCTTTCTCCTCCTGTTTTCCCCACAAGAACAACCCTGCGAGGTGGGTTGGGCTGAGAGGGAATGACTGGCCTAGTGTCATGCAGCCAGCTTTTATGTCTAAGGCACAACTAGAACTCACCATCTCCTGGGGATTGGCTCAAAGTCACCCAGCTGGTTTTTGTGCTAAGGCGGGACTACAACTCATAGTCTCCTGGTGATTGGTCCAAAGTCACCCAGCTGGCTTACGTGCTAAGACGGAACTAGAACTCCCAGTCTCCTGGTGGTTGTCCCAAAGTCACCCAGC
>WNWU01000097.1:1302105-1313261 GCA_012654045.1 Ptyas mucosa
CTAGAACTCCCATTCTCCTGGTGATTGGCTCCAAATCACCCAGCTAGATTTCATGCTTAAGGCAGGACTAGAATTCCTGGTCTCCCGTTTTCAAGCCTGGTCTAACCCCTAAAGCAAAACTTGCTTACTTCATCAGCCAGCAATTCAGGATGATCAGAAAGATAGGATTTTTTTTTTATAGGTAGCTGGGAGTTCAAAGCCACCCGTTGTGGTTAATGGCCAGGGGCTTAAGACAAGGAGAAAGTTTCCTTGAAGTTAAGCTTGGCCCTTGTCTTGAAAACGGCACTCCCGTTTTAGTCCTCTTGAGCATGGGGCCGAAGGGATTTGCTACGGCATTCTGGTTTTTTTCCATTTCCCGGTGTAGCTCAGAAGCCTTCGAAAAAAGCTCCCACATATTCACAGAATGTTAGCCATTGTTCTTTCTGCAGGTATATGAGATATTTTAGAACAGGTCAGAAACAGGAAAGCAGAAACTGAGAACAAATTGAGATATTTGGGGCTATTTTTTTGAGTTTATCTAAAAGCCACAGTGAAACTGGTTGCAACAGGATTCCACTAGGACCATTGCTCTGATTCACCAAAATTCTTGAGATGTTCTCACCCCAAAGGTCTCTCCTCCTCTCCATATTTTGTTTCATTCCTGAGGTGCTTTGCACCTACTGCTTGATCCTTGGTTTAAGGCCTTCCTTAATTTTAATTTTTGATCAGGACATGGTGGCTCAGGGGCTAAGACGCTGAGCTTGTCGATCGAAAGATCGGCAGTTCGGCAGTTCGAATCCCTAGTGCCCCGTAACGGGGTGAGCTCCCGTGACTTGTCCCAACTTCTGCCAACCTAGCAGTTCGAAAGCAGGTAAAAAATGCAAGTAGAAAAATAGGGACCCCCTTTGGTGGGAAGGGAACAGCGTTCCGTGCGCCTTTGGCGTTGAGTCATGCCGGCCACATGACCACGGAGACGTCTTCGGACAGCGCTGGCTCTTTGGCTTTGAAACGGAGATGAGCACCGCCCTCTAGAGTCAGGAACGACTAGCTCATATGTGCCAGGGGAACCTTTACCTTTACCTAATTTTGCACAGCAACTAGGAAATTATATGCACTTTGTACAGGTAGTTCCTCGACTTACAACATTTAGTGACCGTTCAAAGTTACAAGAGCCCTGAAAAAAGCGACTTACCGTTTTTCACGCTTACAACCATTGCAGCATCCCCGTGATCAAAAATCCGACGCATGGTTAACTGACTCATATTTATGACGGCTGCAGGGTCCTGAGGTCAAGTGCTCCCTTTTTGCAACCTTCTGACAAGCAAAGACCGTGGGGGAAGCCAGATTCACTCCACAGCTGTGTGACTAACTTAACCGCCGCAGTGATTCACTTAACAATGGTGGCAAGAAAAGTCGTAAACTGGGGCAAAACCAGTGGTGAAATCCAATTTTTTTTTACTACCGGTTCTGTGGGCGTGGCTTGGTGGGCATGGCTTGGTGGGCATGGCAGGGGAAGGATACTGCAAATTCCCCCATTCCCACCCACTCCAGGGGAAAGGATATTACAAAATCCCCATTCCAACCCCACTCTGGGGCCAGCCAGAGGTGGTATTTGCCCGTTCTCCGAACTGCTCAAATTTTCTGCTACCGGTTCTCCAGAACCTGTCAGAACCTGCTGGATTTCATCCCTGGGCAAAACCCACTTAACAAATGTCTCAGCTAACAACCACAATTGGGGTCAATTGTGGTTGTTAAGTCAAGGACTACCTCTACACATGTATCCAACAAGTATAAACATAAAAACAGATTTAAGGTTAAGAAAATTTTAAAACATACTAAAAACGTTTTAGAAAGGTGGGAGTATTTTCTTTAGGAGGAAGAGAGGGAACAATTTAAATGTCTAGTACAGCATACAGGATGTTCGCATTTGAAGAGAACTACAATCAAATAAGGCCAACTGTTTCTGGTTTTAAGGGTGCTGGGTGTCGCCATCTCTCCCTTTAATGACTTCCTTTCTTCTTTCAATACCTTTCGGTGTTTTTCCGAGGCAATTCAAATCATTTAAATGGATTCTCTAAAAAAAAACTGTGCACATTTATACAGGCACCCATTTTAAGTACATCACTCCAGGCAATTAACAAACGAGGAAAAAAAAACAAACCTATTAAATCCCTATAAACAAAAGAGAAGTTTTAGTTGAAAATGACCCAAATAAAGCACTGTACAATGCCAACAGAGGTAAGCCTCGACTTACAATTGACATCTAAATTTCTGTTGCTAAAGAAGGCGGTTTGCTCAGTGACTTGTGTCCAATCGGACAACCTTTTTCTGCCACGGTTGTTAAGCGAATCTGGTTTCCATCATTGACTTTGCTTGTTGGAAGCCGGCTAGGTCAAGGGGTGGGCAACTATGGCCCTTTGATGACTTGTGGACTTCAACTCCCAGAATTCCTGAGCCAGGCCATGTTCGCTCAGGAATTCTGGGAATTGAAGTCCACAAGTCATCAAAGGGCCATAGTTGCCCATCTCCGGGCTAGGTGATCGTGTGACCCACCCCCACCCAGGACGCTGCAGCCATCATAAATACATGCCAAGCATCTGAATTTTGATAACATGACCCCGGCGGATGCTGCAATGGTCGTAGTTTGAGGACCAGTCATAAGTCATATTTTTCAGTGCCGTTATAACTTCAAACAGCCGCTAAGCGAATGGTTATAAACCGAGGACATCCTGAATCGGGTTCCTCTAACGCAGTGATTCCCCAATCTTTTAGCACCAGGGTCCTGTTTCATGGAAGACAATTTTTCCACATGCGAGGGAACCCAGATCCCTCACACGCAGTTTACAGTAGGGTCCCCTTACCTGTCGCTCGCTTCCAGCTATGCGGTCTGGTTCCTAACAGGCCACGGACCGGTACTGCTCCGGGGACCTTTGCTCTAACAGAACCTCTGACACTAATACCTGGAGAAAACCCCAGAATTGATCCAATCTCAGTGGAGAGTCTTTGAATCAGCAAGACGGAACGAAATCTCAGCCAAGAACGGGAAATCAATGCCAACTGGTCAGTCTCAAATACCACCCTACCAACCAGGAATAACAGAATAATAACAGAATAACTGTTCCGGGGATCTTCTAGTCCATCCCCTGCTTGAATAGGAGACCCTACACCATTCCAGACAAGTGGCTGTCCGGTCTCTTCTTAAAAAGGAGCCTGAGTGGCGTCGCAGGCTAATGCCTCCTATTAAGGCAGCATTTAACATCCAGCTGCCTGCAATTACTGCGAGTTCTAATCTCACCAAGGCTCAAGGTTGACTCAGCCTTCCATCCTTTCTAAGGTGGGTAAAATGAGGACCCGGTTTGTGGGGGCAATAAGCTGACTTTGTATAAATATACAAAGTATGAAGGCTGTTGCTTAACGCATTGTAAGCCGCCCTGAGTCTCCGGAGAAGGGCGGCATATAAATATATATTTTTTTAAAAAAACCCTCCAGTGATGGAGCACCCACAACTTCTGGTGGCAAGCCGTTCCACTAGGAAATTTCTCCTTAATTCCAGGTTGCTTCTCTCCTTGATTAGTTTCCATTCAGTGCTTCTTATCCTGCGTTCGGGTGCTTTGGAGAATAGCTTGACTCCCTCTTCTTTGTGGAAGCCCCTGAGATATTGGAACACTGCTTTCATGTCTCCCCTGGTCCTTCTCTTCACTAGGCATGGAGCCAAGACAGTCAGAGATGACGCTCTTGAAACCTGCGCAATTTTCTACAGGCTTCTAACATTCTCCAGCCTGCTTCAGCATCTTCCTTTTCCTTTGCCTCCCCCGCCACACCAGCCGAAAAATTCAGCCGCCAGGACAGAAGCACCTGCCAAGCTGCCAGGCAGGGTGTATGTAGGCTGCTGCCTGCCAACAGGGAAACTGGAAATTCTGCCTCGCTTGAGTTAGAACAGGCTGTTCCCCTCCCGGCTGCAAAGAGAGCCAAAGCGTGGCATTCTGGGAAACAGGTGTTCGGCTTCCCCGGCTTGGTGGGTGGTGGCTGTGGCTGGCTCGGAGAAGAGGAAAGAGAGAGACGTGGCAAGAGATGAGAAAAACCACCCGGCTGGGCCAGCCTTTTCACAGCCCTGCCTGATCTGGGCAGGCTGGCACTGCCCCTCCTAGAATTCCTAAACAGCGTGACGCTTTTGAAGCTGGAAGGGGTCCCATCCCAGCTGGGAAAGGGGTGCCTCCCGCCCCATCCCGTTAATTTTCTCAGCAAAGGGCAGTACAGTCAGAAATCATCCAAAACATTTTGCGCCTTATGAGTTCTGATGGGGCAGTGGTTAGAATGCAGTATTGCAGGCTGACTCTGCCCCCTGCCAGGAGTTCGATACTAACCGGCTCAAGATTGACTCAGCCTTCCGTGATGGGTAAAAAAAGGACCCAGATTGTTGGGGGCAACAATCTCTCTCTAAGCGGTTTATACAGTATGCCTCCTGCCCCCAACAATCTGGGTCCAAATTTTACCGTCCTCGGAAAGAGGGCCGAGTCAACTGTGAGCCGGTGAGGATCGAACCCCTGGCAGTGGGCAGAATTGGCCCGCAGTACTGCATTCTAACCACTGTGCCGCGCCACTATTAAAATGACCAGATGAAAACAAACAGGTTCCAAAGCTTGGCGATTTTAAATGCTTTTAATGACAGACGTCGGGACACTGCACCCCTGAAAAGCGTCCCCCTCCACGAGACCAAAAAATGTTGGGAATTTTGTTTGTTTGTTAAATTTGCAGACTTTTTTTTTTTAAAAAAAATCAAACTTGGGAGGGGGGCTGCTTTCAGCTCCCCCCCACAACCTTTTCCACACTCACCAGTTGCTCCCCTGAGAGCACTTCCAGAAGACGCAGCAGCATGCGTCCATCTCGTAGGTCGCTGTACAGATCGCTGATGCGGCAGGTGACCCGGGCCAGGTGTGAGTTGACCCATTTGGTGAACGTCTTCTTCTGTACCGCTTCTCGTTCATCTGCAAGAGAAAGCCAGGGTTTTGAGGAACCTCACAACCACAATCTGAAGCTTCCTTGGGAGCTGTCGGCAAAGAAGGGTGAGCTGTTCATACCAGTGGTGAAATCCAAATTTTTTTTACTACCGGTTCTGCTGAATTGGGATAAGAAAGAAGGGGTTTCATTTATTTGTATGTATTTAAAGGAGTGCGGATATAAGGGATGCGGTGGCTCAGTGGCTAAGACACTGAGCTTGTCGATCGAAAGGTCGGCAGTTCAGCGGTTCGAATCCCTAGTGCTCCGTAACAGGGTGAGCTCCCGTGACTTGTCCCAGCTTCTGCCAACCTAGCAGTTCGAAAGCAGGTAAAAAATGCAAGTAGAAAAGATAGGACCCCCTTTGGTGGGAAGGTAAAAGCGTTCCGTGAGCCTTTGGCGTTGAGTTATGCTGGCCACATGACCACAGAGACGTTTTCGGACAGCGCTGGCTCTTCGGCTTTGAAACGGAGATGAGCACCGCCCCCTAGAGTCAAGAATGACTAGCACATATGTGCGAGGCAGTGGTGGATTTCAAAATTATTTACTACCGGTTCTGTGGGCGTGGCTTTGTGGGCGTAGCAGGGGAAAGATACCGTAAAATCTCCATTCCCACCCCACTCCAGGGAAAGGATACTACAAAATCCCCATTTCCTCCTGATCAGCTGGGACTCAGGAGGCAGAAAATAGATGGGGGGCGGGGCCAGTCAGAGGTAGTATTTGCCGGTTCTCCTAACTACTCAAAATTTCCATTTACCGGTTCTCCAGAACTGGTCAAAACCTGCTGAATAGCACTGAGAGGAGCCTTTACCTTTACCTATTTAAAGGGGGAGTAATTTTTTTTTTAAAGTGCTTTGACAAGGAGACAGTAACATGCAGCCAGCAGCTGTTCAAAGGTAACAGGAGAAGGCAAAGCAGCCAGGCCTTGTTTGAATTAAAGATTTTTTTCCCTTAATTAAAATGGCTGCATTCTCTAATCATGGCATTAATCACAATCAAGTTAATCTCTTAATTTTTATACTGCAAGATAGCTTCCTAACCACTCATGACTGCCATTTCTGTCTTTTTTCTGCTTCTACACCGTGCTTTTTAAATTGCTGTTTTCATTTTGAAAAGCTCAGCTGATACAGTAATTATAGAATGCTGTAATCCAAGGCAAAACTGTTTCCAGACAGGTGTCGTGCGATCCAGAGGTGTTGCATTATGAATGCTACCTTTTGCCCCCTTAAATTAATAGCAGGCATCAATCAAGCAACGCTTATATAAAGAGACAGTGTTGTTATTATTGCAAAAGAGCTTGATTACGGTTAAAACCCGTAACTCACCATTTCATAAAGTCAAGGAAGGAAAAAGGAAGAAAAGAAAAAGGAAATGTAGTTGCAATCCAATTTAAATTATGATTTGAAACCCAGATAAGATCAGGAATCTTGCATCCAAATGGGATCAAAAATACTTATGACCGCACCTGAAACCAGACCTTCTGTTCTTATTCAAGGCGGCTGTTAAGTGAGTCACACTTGTTTTTATGACCTTTTTGCCACACTTGTTAAGTGAATCAGGAGGTCATTCAACAAATCTGGTCCCCCCCATTGACTTTGCTAGTTGAAAGACAACGGGGCAGGTCACACATAGCGATCACATGACCCTTGTTGTCAAATGCCCAAATTTTGACCACAGGACCATGCAGTTGCTGTGACAGTCATAAGTGTGAGGACTGGTCATAAGTTGTTTTTTTTTCCCAGTGCCATTGTAACTTGGAACAGTTGCTAAACAAATGGTTTTAAGTCAAGGACCAACTATATGCTTCTTAAACAACAACCAACCAGCGTGGTTTTTAACATGAGGACTCCTATCATTATGTCTTTTAAAACTGAATTTTTACAGATTACAGATGAACAGAGTTGGAAGGGACCTTGGAGGTCATCTAGTCCAACCCCCGGCCCAAGCAGGAGACCCTACATCATTTCTGACCGATGGCAGTCCAATCTCTTCTTGAAAGCTTCCAGGGATGAAGCTCCCACAACTTCCAAAGGCAACTTCTGTTCCATGGGTTGATGGTTCTCACTGTCAGGAAATTCCTCCTTATTTCCAAGTTGAATCTCTCCTTGTTTATTAATTAAAAATGAATTCGTAATATGTTTGCTTTCCCTGCCATTTTATACAGCCGTTACAGATCTTCATGAGATTCATGAGTTTCCCTATGATCTCTTCTTTCGTAAAAGCCTAGAGGGAGGTTTATTAAAAAAAAAATTAAAAAGCTGCAGAATTCGTGTAACGTTCGATCGGTTGCAGAGAAGACTGGCAGTCCTTGACTTACAACAGTTCATTTAGTGGCCATTTGAAGTTAAAACAACACTGGAAAAAAAAGCGAGCTGCGACCATTTTTCGCACTTACGACCATGGCAGCATCCCCCACGGTCGTGTGATCAAAATTCAGCTGCTTGGCCGTTGACTCATATTCACGACGGTTTAAATGTCTTGGCGTCGTTTGACAAGCAAAGTCAATGGGGGAGCCAGATTCACTTAACAACCGGGTGACTCACTGAACAGCTACAGGGATCCACTTAAGAACCGTGGCAAGAGAGGTCGTAAGACGAGGCAAAAACCACAAATTTCCCGTTTTAACAACGTGAATTTTGGGCTCCATGGTGGTCATAAGTTGAGGACTACCTGTGTGCGATTAAACAGCACGCAAGAACTGGCCAAATGGCTCGTTCGTTGGCAGGTTACTGCGCTGGGGGGATGCAAAAGAAAATATTAAAAATGGCCTTGCCCGTTTGCAAGGCACAGAGCCATATGTCTCTGTTGACATGTTCCTTCCAGTTTCTCAGAAAGCATCCTCTGTGGGCACCTGGATCATATGCAAATCAACCAGCATCAATGAGTGGGTTGGAAGGGAGATCATGGACGGGCAGAATGATTCAGCTGCCTGGGCAATCTCTCATTTCTTATCCGAGAAATCTTCGATTCTTTAAGATGCCATAGAGTTCTCCAACTGGTTCGGTGCCAGGTAATAAATACTAGGTCTCACTGTCCCAGGTGACCGTCTATCCAGTGGTGAAATCTAAAATTTGTTACTACCGGATCTGTGGGCGTGGCTTGGTGGTGGTAATGTGACTGGGTGGGCGTGGCCAATTTTTTATTTTTTTATTTTACTTTTAAAACCATTTTTTCTACAACCTCTTCGGTGAATTGCCTGATCGGCAGAGGCTCTTTAAAAAAGTCAGCTGGGATCGTCAGAGGCATTTAAAAGAAAAAGGGGGGGGGGGCTTTTCCTTTTAAAAGCCTTTGACAATCCCAGCTGAGCCGCGCGATCATCAGAGGCTTTTTTTTTTTTACTTTTAAAAGCATTTTTTCAGCTGAAGAGGTTGTAGAAAAAAATGCTTTTAAAAGTAAAAAAAAAAAGCCTCTGATGAGAGGGGCGCCCAGGCTGGCATTTTTTGGGGGGGGGGGGAGATAGGGATTTTTGCTACCGGTTCTCCGAACCACCAGCCTCCATCGCTACCGGATCAGGAGATCTGGTCCGAACTGGGAGCATTTCACCCCTGGGTCTATCTAAGGTCTCCGTCTAGCCAAACTGCTTTGATCTTCATTTTATTGCTCACCGCTTAAACCGTAAATAAAGACAGTCCGTAGTAGTAGTTCGGATCACTACTTTGTCATGAAATTTACAAGATGGCTCTGGGCAAGTCACTCTGCCTCAGCCCCCTCCCTCTTCCAATCTACGAAAAAGGCGGAGGGGGGGGATCATTTTCTTTTATTGAAGATGTTTGTCCTCGTAATGATTCATCCGTAATACAAAGAATGAGCTTTCAACGCATGAAAGGACTACATAGAAGCCAAATATTAATATTTACAAATGAAGTTGGCAACAGAAGGCGGCTAAAAGAAACCTTCAATCAATCAGGATAGAGCTGGAAAGGGACCTTGGAGGTCTTCTAGTCCAACCCCCTGCCCAAGCAAGAGATCGTATGCCATTCCATACTGCACAATCTCTTCTTGAAAACCTCCAGTGATGGAGCACCCACAACCTCTGGTGGCAAGCTGTTCCACTGGTTAATTGTCCTCACTGTTAGAATGTTAGTTCTATGTTGCTTCTCTCCTTGGTTAGTTTCCATCCATTGTTTCTTGTCCTGCCTTCTGGTGCTTTGGAGAATAATTTGACCTCCCTCTTCTTTGGGGCAGCCCCTTAAATACTGGAATACTGCTTAGAGAACTGCAATATTTAATTGTGAATGTTTTAACAGCGGCTAGAATTGTATTTGCTAAAAACTGGAAAGGAGAGAAGTTACCTACTGATGATGAGATTGTTAAGAAAATTATGGAACGTGCTGAAATGAGTAAATTGACATTTGAAATTAGAGAACAAGAAGATAAACAATATTATTTGATACGGGATTTGTTTTTATCAATGGATAGATAATAAAACACGGAGATGACGCGTGACATATGAGGTTGATGCGAAGATAAGATATTTGAAGTTCTTTCTTATGGGAAATAAGCTTTTGTTACAAATTGGTACTCTGGAAATGGGATTAAGCACAAAAGAACGTTAACTGATCGATACACTGTCTCTAACTGATTGGAATGATGATGGCTTTATGTTTTGTTTTTGTTTTAAAATTCAAAAAAAAATTCAAAAAAATAATAATACTGGAATACTGCCATCGCGTCACCCCTAATCCTTCTTTTCCCTAGATTGGCCAAACCCAAATCCTGTAACCGTTCTTTATATATTTTAGCCTACAGGCCTTTAATCATCTTAGCTGCTCTTTTTTGGCACTTTTTCCAAAAGTGTTTTTTTTTTTATAACGTGGGGACCAAAACTGAATGCAGTATTCCCTCCCGACTCAAGATATTTGATTACAGGTAGTCCTCGACTTACAACCATTCATTTAAGTGACCAAAGTTACAAAGGCACTGAAAAAAAAAGTGATTTGCAACCAATCTTCGGGCTTATGACCATGGCAGGGTCCCTGGGTTCATCAGCTGATTGCAAATTGAGCGCTTGGCAACCGGGCAGGTATTTATGATGCTTGCAAGCATCCCAGGGTTACATTACCATTATTTTGTTTTTTTGTAAGTCACTGAGAGTGAGTGGGCAGCCGTATAAATTCTCTTACATAAATAAATAAATAAATACATTGCCATTTGCAACCTTGCCCTCTGGCTTCAGGACAGACAGCAGGAGGTCACAAGTCGTGATCACATGTCTCACTTCATGACCACGGTTTTAAAAAAAAATGTAAAATTGGTTGCAGCCATGTGATGCCTCACTTAATGACCACACTGCTTAACAATGCATTTTTCTGGTCGCAACGGTGGTCATAAGTTGAGGACTATCTGTATTTGCCTTCTTTCCCCCCCATAGCCCGCAATGAATGAGCTGTTTTGGAGAAGAGGATCACCAAGCAGCTATAGGATGGAAGGACCTCCCATTGCTATTGAACTACAACTCCCAGCATCCCTCGCTCCAGGCTCTTCTTGAAAGCTTCCAGGGATGAAGCTCCCCCAACTTCCGAAGGCAACTTCTGTTCCATGGGTTGATTGTTCTCACTGTCAGAAAATTCCTCCTTATTTCCAGGTTGAATCTCTCCTTGTTTATTAATTAATAATGGATTAATAATATGTTTACTTTCCCTGCCATTTTAGAATAACAGAGTTGGAAGGGACCTTGGAGGTCTTCTAGTCCAATCCCCTGCTTAGGCAGGAAACCCTACACCACTTCAGACAAATAGTTCAGTGGTGGGTTGCTACTGGTTCACCCCGGTTTGGGCAAACTGGTAGCGGCGGCAGCGGGAGGCTCCACCCCACCCGCCCGGACGTCTCTGCACATGTGCAGAAGTGTCACGCGAGCGCTCCCACGAATGAACCAATAGCAACAGGATTTGAATCCCACTACTGAAATGGTTATCGAACCTCTTCTTAAAAACTTCCAGTGTTGGAGCATTCACAACTTCTGGAGGCAAGTTGTTCCACTGATTGTTTTATTTTATACAGCCATTACAGATCCTCATGAGGTTCACAAGTTTACATATGATGTCTCGTTTCATAAAACCCCATTCTTCCTTGTCTGGTGCTTTGGAAAATAGCTTGAGCCCCTTCCTCCTCTCTGTAGCAGCCCCTCAAATATTAGAAGACTGCTATCATCTCTCCCCTGGTCCTTCTCTTCACTAGACTAG